>CAOLHI010000580.1:477500-542500 GCA_948474755.1 Ctenosaura bakeri
GTGAGCGCCGCGGAAGTGGGAGTGCGCCACGCAGAGTGACACTCCCATTCCCGCGAGGCTCATGGGGCTATTTCGTGAGAGAAAGCCCGTGTGAAAAGGGCTAAAGAGTGCTATGACATATGCAAAAGTTTCAACTCCCCATTTAATGAAACATAAGATACGCCACATCATAATTTGATTTAATTTGCAAATGCTCTCCCCGGCTATTCCGTGCGCTCCCCTTCGGAAAAACGAGCCGGCCGTTTCTGCTGAATTTCTTTTCTCTGGGGATTGATTCTCGGCAACGGAGTTTACCTTCAGGTCTCTGTACACAACAAAGCGGTTGTGCATGTGCTCCAGGCCGAGGATGATCTCGGTGGCATAAAAACGCATCTCCTTCTCCGAAAACACCCCGTGCTGCGAGAGATGGTAGTGAAGATCCCCGCCTGGGAAGAGGAAAGGAGAGAACCGAACAGTCTTAGACTACAGGGCACTGAACGCAAAGGAAGGCACTGGTTCCAATCCTCGGCATCTCGGCTAACGAGAAGCGGCTTCGGCCCCACGGTTGGGGTGGGGAAACCGAGGGGGCAATTTTCCACATCTGGGATCCAAGACCCTAAAAAAGTAGGGTGGAGGAAGGAGCCACAGAAGTAGTACAGAGTCCACATCTTGTTAAAAAGTAGATGCTTTTTTATTATTACAGTAGAGTCCTGGTTATCCGACCTGCGCTTATCCGATGCTCCGGATTAACCGACGTTGCGGTTGCCTGGGGGCGTGGCTGCAGGCATTTCCACGCCCCCAGACACACCCCGATACGCCCCCAGGCCCGCCCCGACACGCCCCCGACACGCCCCCAAAATGGTGGCCGCCGTGGGGCTCCGTGTCATCCAACATTTCAGTTATCCGACCCTGCGCCCGCCGGTTTAGGTCGGATAACCAGGACTCTACTGTATTATTTTTATTACAGATTAAATTACAAAAACAGATTGACATTCAAATCGCAGATGTTACTTTCCAAAAATAGTATAATCCCCCCACCTCTCCCCCCAATGGCTTCGCAGAGGTTTAATTAACTCTTCTCCCATAGAAAAATCTTCATTCAGAATGTGGGATACGGATTTGATTACGTTATTAATTTCACCGTACTCCATATTCTCTTTAATCCTTATAAGCAAAAATTCCCATACTGATTTCCACCCACCTTTCTTCAGTATCCCCATAAACTTTAATCTTCTTTCCCTCAAAATATTGAATAAATTTTCAGCCAGGTATTTATCAACTTTGTTTATATTCCAAATTGTTTTATCTTTCTATCCTATTGCTAATACAGCTTGTGCTGCTTTTCATAGAATCATAGAAATGTAGAGTTGGAAGAGACCCCAGGGGCCATCCAGTCCAACCCCCTGCCATGCAGGAACACCCTCAAAGCACTCCCTTCGACAGATGGCCACCCAGCCTCTGCTTAAAAACCTCCAAGGAAGGAGCCTCCACTACACTCCATGGAGGCAGCAGATTCCACTGCCGGACAGCCCTGACTGTCAGGAAGTTCTTCCTGAGGTTCAGGTGGAATCTCCTTTCCTGCAGCTTGAATCCATTGCTCCTTGTCCTGGTCTCTGGAGCAGCAGAAAACCAGCCCTCTCCTTCCTCTCCTTGGCATCCCTTCAAATATTCAAACATGGCTATCATGTCCCCTCTTAACCTTCTCTTCTGCAGACTAAACATACCCAGCTCTCTAAGTCTATCCTCATAGGGCTTCATGGCTTCCAGGCCCCTCACCATTTTGGTCGCCCTCCTCTGGACTTGCTCCAGCTTGTCAATATCCTTCTTGAATTGGGGTGTGCAGAACTGGACACAGGATTCAAGATGAGGTCTAACCAAAGCAGAGTAGAGTGGTACCAGCACCTCCCTCGATCTAGACACCATACTCCTATTGATGCAGCCGAGAATCGCATTGGCTTTCTTGGCTGCCGCATCACACTGCTGACTCATGTTCAGCTTGTGGTCTATGAAGACTCCCAGATCCCTTTCACACGTCCTGCTATCCAGCCACGTGTCCCCCATCCTATATTTCTGTATTCCATTATTTCTGCCTAAGTGTAGGACCTTACATTTCTCTCTGTTGAATTTCATTTTGTTCGCCCTGGCCCAGCTCCCCAATCCATCCAGGTCATTTTGAATTTTGATCCTGTCCTCTGGCGTATTAGCAACCCCTCCCATTTTGGTGCCATCTGCAAATTTGATGAGCACGCCCTCTATTCCTTCATCCAAGTCGTTGATAAAAATGTTGAACAGCACTGGGCCCAGGACAGAACCCTGTGGGCCCCCGCTAGTCACTTCTCTCCAGGATGAGAAGCAGCCATTCATGATCACCCGTTGGGTTCGGTCGGTCAACCAATTCCAAATCCAACTGACAGTCGCCCTCTCCAGCCCACATTTTACCAGCTTCTTTGCAAGAATGTCGTGGGGAACTTTGTCGAAGGCCTTCCTGAAATCGAGATGTGCTCCATCCACAGCATTCCCTCCATCTATCAAGCTACTAACTCTATCATAAAAAGGAATATTTATATATTTAATATATTTATAACCACTTTTTCCTCATTATTTTTCAGCGCCTTGTCCTTTAAATTTAACGTTACACAATTCTCCCTATTCAGTTGTATATCCCTACCTATTATTGTATAAATCTCAATTTTAACCTTGTCCCTAAATTTTTGAACAAAGGGACATTCCCACCACATATGTATATATATGCCTTTAGCCCCGCAACTTTAATATTAAAAAGGAGATGCAAGGCTTCCAGCTCTGCCCAAAATCCTCATTGAGAGCAATAACTCCAGTGTTAACTCCAGATATCAATAATTCCAGTTAGCAAATTTTAACACAACTCGTAAATACGTTCGTTATCGTTACATTTTAAATCTCATAATCTTAAATCTTACCATTTTAACTCAACTTACTAGTTGTTGATCTTAAGCGTATTTCATTCTATTTTATGGCCGACGCTGTTAGCAACTTTTACATGGAATCTACTGTTGTTTTAACGACACTTTATTGTTGTTCTAATTTGTAACTTCTGCTGGCCGTTTGCCGTAATAAATGAAATGAATGCATAAAGTGTAGGTAGAGGTAGGCAACTCAGGCCATTCCCCAAAAACTAGTGGCATGCAACTTTCACCGGCTAGTAGCCAACATGGCTAAAAAGGGGGACTCTGGAAGACCTGGGTTCGAATCCTTACTCAACCCTCTCCACCGTGGCAAACCTCCTCTGAAGAAATCTGGCCCAGAAAACCCTAGGAAAGGCTCCCCATAACTTAGAGTTGACTTGAGAGGACATACCGATGAACTAAAAGAACAAAACTGACTTTTTATCAAATAATAGGAATGTCTGAGGGAGCTGGGGATGTTTAGTCTACAGAAGAGAAGGTTAAGAGGGAACGTGATAGCCATGTTTGAATATTAGAAGGGATGTCATGTTGAAGATGGAGCAAGCTTGTTTTCTGCTGCTCCAGAGACCAGGACACGGAGCAACGGATTCAAGCTGTAGGAAAAGAGGTTCCACTTAAACCTCAGGAAGAACTTTCTGACGGTCAGAGCTGTACGGCAGTGGAATCTGCTACCTGGGAGTGTGATGGAGTCTCCTCTTTCTTTGGAGCCTTTTAAGCAGACGCTGGATGGCCATCTGTCAGGAGTGTTTTGATGTGTGTTCCTGCACAGCAGAAGGGGGTTGACCTGGATGGCCCCTGGGGTCTCTTCCAACTCTAGGATTCTAGGATACTAGGATTCTATGATTTTTCAAGGGATGCCACAAGAGGAAGGAGAGGGCTTGTTTTCTGCTGCTCCAGAGACCAGGACGAGGAGCAATGGATTCAAGCTGCAGGAAAGGAGATTCCACCTGAACCTCAGGAAGAACTTACTGGTGCTCAGAGCTGTCCGGCAGTGGAAGATGCTGCTGCCTCCATGGAGTGTGGTGGAGTCTCCTCCTTCCTTGGAGGTTTTTAAGCAGAGGCTGGATGGCCATCTGTCAGGAGTGCTTTGAGGGTGTTCCTGCATGGCAGGGAGTTGGACTGGATGACCTCTGGGGTCTCTTCCAACTCTACATTTCTATGATTCTATGACTCTACCAGCTAGTAGCTATCACAGCCAAAAACAAAGACTTTGGAAGACCTGGGTTTGAATTCAGGCACGAAACCCACTCCATGGTGGCAAACCTCCTCGGAAGAAATCTGGCCAAGAAAAAAATCCTAAAAAAGGCTCCCCATAACTTAGAGTTGACTTGAGAGGACGTACCAATGAACTAAGAGGAATGAAACTGAATTTTTATCAAATAATATAAGCCTACAGGTCAACAAGAATAATGGCAGCCAACACAGACAGGCAGCCAACGAATCAAGGAACAGGTTTTCAGTTGTGTTCATTTGGAATGATCTGCTTAGTAGAATCATAGAAATGTCGGTTTGGAAGAGACCCCAGGGGCCATCCAGTCCAACCCCCTGCCATGCAGGAACACCCTCAAAGCACTCCCGACAGATGGCCGTCCAGCCTCCGCTTAAAAACCTCCAAGGAAGGAGACTCCACTACACTCCGAGGCAGCAGATTCCACTGCCGGACAGCCCTGATTGTCAGGAAGTTCTTCCTGAGGTTCAGGTGGAATCTCCTTTCCTGTAGCTTGAATCCATTGCATCTTGTCCTAGTCTCTGGAGCAGCAGGAAAAAAGCTTGCTCCATCTTCAACATGACATCCCTTCAAACATTTAAACATGGCTCTCATGTCCCCTCTCAACCTTCTCTTCGGCAGACTAAACATCCCCAGCTCCCTGAGATGCTCCTCAGAGGGCTTCGTGGTTTCCAGACCCTCCACCATATTTTTTTTTAATTTTATTTTTTTATGAAAATCCACCATTTTGGTCGTCTTCCTCTGGACATGCTCCAGCCTTGAATTGAGGTGCCCAGAACCGGATACAAGGACTATTCCAGGCGGGGTCTAGCCAAAGCAGAGCTCTAACCCTGGCCACCTCAAGGCCTGGAGATCATGAAGCCCTCTGAGGACTGGCTTAGGGAATTGGGTAGGTTTAGCCTGGAGGAAAGAAGACATGTTTATGTTTAGATATTTGAAAGGATGTCCTATGGAGGACGGAGCAAGCCTGTTTTCTGCTGCTCCAGAGACTAGGACATGGAGCAATGTCTCCAAAATTTAGGAAAAGAAATTGCACCTAAATCTTAGGAAGAACTTCTTGAGGATAAGAGCAGTTTGAGAGTGGAATCCGCTGCTGCTTCAATGGATTGTTTTGGGGTTTTTAAGCGGAGGTTGGATGGCCATCTGTTGGGAGATCTTTGAGTGTGTCTTCCTCCCTGGCAGAATGGGGTTGGACTAGATGGCCCCTTGGAGTCTCTACGATTTTACGATTCCACTTGTTTCCACTTACCGTTCATCAGGTCCAGAATGAAGCACAGTTTGTCCGGGGTGTGGAAGGCGTAGGTCATGCAGACGATGAAAGGGCAGTCCTGGGGAGCAAAGAAGAGCACGAGAATTATTTTTATACTTTAGTTTACACACGTTTTACTTTTGTATTTTGTGAATTTCTAAATATGATTTTAAAAAAAAACTGCTGGCATCGTGGTGTAGTTTTCAGCATTGGATTACAGCACTGGCAGATCAGGTTCAAATCCCCACCTGACCATGGAAGCCTGCTTGTGCATGTTACACTCTCTCAGCCTCAGAGTGAAGCCTTGCTGGAGAATTTCTGCCAAGAGAACTCCATGATAGGTTTGCCTTACGGGCTTTACTGTATATTCCTGCTATTGGCCAGGGCTGCTTTTTGTATTGCATATGAAAGGAAAGGGCCAATGCATCCCATCTTATTGAAGAGGGATGAAAGACAGACTCTGGCCTCAAGATAAACAAAGAACCGAGGCAGAGATAACAGCAGAGACGTGGAAATGCTTTAGGTCAAAGTATGGAAGTGAAGTTCATTGGGAACTGCTGGAAATTTGAGAGAGAGGAAGACCCAGAAAATCCACCAATGGGCATCACTGGTAGATCACAAGCTGAACATGAGCCAGCAGTGTGATGCGGCAGCCGAGAAAGCCAATGCGGTTCTTGGTTGCATCGACAGCAGTCACAATTATAGGATGGGGGACATGTGGCTGGATAGCAGTCCGGTGAAAAGGATCTAAGAGTCTTGGTAGATCACAAGCTGAACATGAGCCAGCAGTGTGATGCAGCAGCCGAGAAAGCCAATGTGATTCTTGGTTGCATCGACAGCAGTATGATGTCTAGATCAAGGAAGGTAATGGTACCCCTCTATTCTGCTTTGGTCAGACCCCATCTGGAATAATCCTGGGTCCAGTTCTGGGCACCGCAGTTCAAGAAGGATATTGACAAACTGGAGGGTGTTCAGAGGAGGACAACCAAGATGGTGGAGGGTCTGGAAGCCCTTGGAGGAGCAGCTTAGGGATGTTTGGTCTTCAGAAGAGAAGGTTAAGAGGGGACATGTTTAAATATCTGAAGGGATGTCATGTTGAGGATGGAGCAAGCTTGTTTTCTGCTGCTCCACAGACTAAGACACGGAGCAATGGATTCAAGCTGCAGGAAAGGAGATTCCAGCTGAACCTCAGGGAGAACTTCCTGATGGACAGAGCTGTCCAACAGTGGAATATGGAGTGTGATGGGGTCTCCTCCTTCTTTGGAGGCTTTTAAGCAGAGGCTGGATGGCCATGTGCTGGGAATGCTTTCATGGGTGTCCCTGCATTGCAGGGGGTTGGACTAGATGGCCCCCGGGCTCCCTTCCAACTCTAGGATTCTAAAAGATTAGCTAAGCATGGCAATGGCCCCTGGGGTCCATTCCGACTCTAAGATTGCAAGAAACTTAAGATCAAAATCGGGAGCAACTCTGGCACACGTCTTTTCGGGCATATTGTGGAAACCCGTCAACGTCGCCTCTTTTCCCAACTTCGGGGCAGAACCCGGCCTGCAGACTCCGGATTGCAAAACCCAAACCCTGGAGAATTCAAATTACATGAAAAGGGGAGTCCCAGACTTAACACAAGATCTAAATATTGCAATGCAGATTTAAATATTCAAATATTCATTTATTTAAAGCTTCTAGAGACTCGGATTCAAATCCCTGCTCGGATACTGGGCGAACGTGGGCAAGTCACACTCTCTCAGCCTCAGAGGGAGGCAAAAGCAAACCCCCTCTGAACAAATCTCCGCAGACCCCTGTGGATCTCCGGACCCCCGGTTAAGAACCACTGATTAAAATAATTTAATAATTTGAGACATATTTTAGTATTACTAGGAGAGACAGGTAATGTGTACAATTGAATAAGCACCTCTGATTTTAAAATAACCTAGAGAAAGTATAATATAAAATTACATAATCAGTGCTGGAAGTCAAGTAGTTACTTTTGCTTTTTATTTCTCAAGATGTATTTTAAAAGGTTTCCATAATTTTATATGGAAGTAAAGTTCACTGGGAACTGCTGGAAATTTGGGAGAGGGAAAGACCCAGAAAATCCATCAACGGGCATCACTGGTAGATCACATGCTGAACATGAGCCAGCAGTGTGATGCAGCAGCCAAAAAGGCCAACACAATCCTTGGTAGCATCAATAGGAGTCTGGTGTCCAGATCGAGGGAGGTAATGGTACCAACTCTATTCTGCTTTGGTCAGACCCCATCTGCAATAGTCCAGGTCTGGGCACCTCAATTCAAGGAGGAGATGGACAAGCTGGAGTCTCATTGGGACCTCATTTTATATGTGTTTTAAAAGTTCTGAATTGATTTAAATGTTTTATCAACGTCATTAACTTTTTTTCGGAAGCTGCCTTGGGTCCCTCTCTGGGAGAAACGCGGGAAGTAAGTATTATGAATAAATAAATAAAATAAAAATAGTTATTATATGTTTAGAATCATAGAACTGTACATTTAGATGACAGGAGGAGGGGCATCCAGTCCAACCCCCTTCTGCCATGCAGGAGAACACCAGCAAAGCACTGCTCTTGGACAGATGGCCAGAGAGTTGGAAGGGACCCCAGGGGCCATCCAGTCCAACCCCCTACTATCTTTGATGGAACACCCATCAAAGCATTCCCGACAAATGGCCATCCAGGCTCTGCTCAAAAGCCTCCAAAAAGGAGGAGACTCCACCACAATCCATATTCCCCTCCCAGACAGCTCTGACAATCAGGCAGTTCTCCCTGAGGTTCAAGTGGAGTCTCCTTTCCTGAGCTTTGAATCCACTGCTCCACGTCCCAGTCTCCGGAGCAGCAGAAAAGAGGCTTGCACCGTCCATTACACATTAAATCGTTTCCATTTCTGTTTTTCAAAAAGATGTTTTTGCGGTATTGTAACATAAGCATCTGTTGTCTTTACCACTGGTCTTGTCTCGTACTTTATCCTTTATAGTTTCAGATATTCAAAAGGTATGTTAAATTTTAGATTTTTATCTGCAATAACCTAAGAAGAATTGCAGCCAATCCTCACTCACAAGCTTGTTTAAATAAAAACTTGTGATACAACTGAGCTTTTTCCAATACGGCCAAAGACAAACCGAGGAGAAAATTCATACCTGTAAGTGGAATTTTCCCATCATATAAAACTAAAAATATTATTTTATTTTTTTTAGGAGTCCGGATCCGACCCGAGCAGACTCACCCCGGTGCTGACGAGAGAGAGCATGATGCGCTCGTTCAAGGCCAAGGTCTCCCCCTGCTTCATCTTGATCCTCTTCTTATCCAAGCATTTCATGGCGTACCTGGAAAATTATGGATTGCTGAGGACGCTAAACGGCTGCGCAATTTCCCACCTTGCGCTCTCGATTAACAATGCAGATTAACAATGCAGAAAGTTACAGTTGCCGAAACCTAAATTACTTTTAAGTTGTTTCACCGACAAGGCACCAGATAAACTTATGAGAATTTGCAAAACTGGAGCAGGTCAATGCGGGAAATGTCAGAAAGGCGTCAGAACGATGTACCGTATGTGGTGGACACGCAACAAAGCAAGAAAATAAAATAAAATAAAATAAAGTGGGGGAAATACACAATAAGATATGTTCAATACTGCAGATCCAATTTGACAAATTGACATATTTATTGAATATGCTACATATGATCGACTCGTTTGAAGGAATGTTGCATGGAGGATGGAGCAAGCCCGTTTTCTGTTCCTCCAGAGACTAGGACACGGAGCAATGGATTCAAGCTGCAGGAAAAGAGATTCCACCTGAAGCTCAGGAAGAACTTCCTGACGGTTGGAGCTGTCCGGTGGTGGAATCTGCTGCCGCCTCCATGGAGTGTGGGGGAGTGTCCTCCTCCTTTGGGGTTTTTTAACAGGCTGGAGGGCCATCTGTTAAGGAGAATGCTTTGATGGTGCCTCCCTGCATAGCAGATGGGGGTTGGACTGGATGGCCCCTTGGGGTCTCTTCTAGCTCTAGGATTCTGATTCTATGAAATATTTGAAGGAATGTTGTATGGAGGATGGAGCAAGCCCGTTTTCTGCTCCCCCAGAGACCAGGACAAGGAGTAATGGATTCAAGCTGCAGGAAAAGAGATTCCACCTGAACCTCAGGAAGAGCTTCCTGACGGTCAGAGCTGTCCGGTGGTGGAATCTGCTGCTGCCTCCATGGAGTGTGGTGGAGTCTCCCCCTTCTTTGGAGGTTTTTAAGCAGAGGCTGGATGGCCATCTGTTAAGAAGAATGCTTTGATGGTGCTTCCCTGCATAGCAGAAGGGGGTTGGACTGGATGGCCCTTCGGGGTCTCTTCCAGCTTTAGGATTCTGATTCTATGAAATATTTGAAGGAATGTTGTATGGAGGATGGGGCAAGCCCGTTTTCTGCTCCGCCAGAGACTAGGACACGGAGCAACGGATTTAAGCTGCAGGAAAAGCGATTCCACCTGAACCTCAGGAAGAACTTCCTGATGGTCGGAGCTGTCCATGAGTGGGATCTGCTGCCGCCTCCATGGAGTGTGGGGGAGTGTCCTCCTTCTTTGGCGTTTTTTAACAGGCTGGAGGGCCATTTGTTAAGGAGAATGCTTTGATGGTGCCTCCCTGCATAGCAGAAGGGGGTTGGACTGGATGGCCCTTTGGAGTCTCTTCCAGCTCTAGGATTCTATGAAATATCTGAAGGAATGTTGTATGGAGGATGGAGCAAGCCCGTTTTCTGCTCCCCCAGAGACCAGGACACGGAGCAATGGATTCAAGCTGCAGGAAAAGAGATTCCACCTGAACCTCAGGAAGAACTTCCTGGCGGTCAGGGCTGTCTGGTGGTGGAATCTTCTGCTGCCTCCTCCCTTCTTTGGGTTTTTTTTAAAAAGGCTGGAGGGCCATCTGTTAAGGAAGCCAGAACAGAATATGCCGGACTATGGAAAACCCAAGAAATTCCTGCAGTGGGCCAGTGGTGGTCCATTCTCTTAGAAAACAGGAACGCAGATATAGTCTCACAGAGACTAAAGGGCAAAACGGATGAAGAAATAGAAAGAGAACGGGGCAAGCAATAGACAAAAAGGACGGGCAACTAACCAGTAAGAAAAAACATAAGGGGAAGAGGAGAGAAAAAAATGACGTCTATAATGATAATATGAGATTTGGATAAATATATGACAGTGAAATGTTTGATAATTCTAGTTTAATGGATTAGCAGCAGAAAAAAAAAAAATTTCTACTATGTAAGTATTGTAGTAAAGTTACGGTTGCAATTATCAGATATTTTACAGAGGACTGGAAGAATAACAAGAATGTATCTTAACGCGAGTACAAGTATTAGAAATTTTAGTAAAAATATTTTTAAAAATGAACATTCCGATTAACAAAAGAGATGTGATCCTGAGCGTTCCTTCTTCGACATAAAACTGGATTCCAGAGAGAAATCACATACAAAGAATAGCATCATAGCATCGTAGACTATTAGAATCCTGGAGCTGGAAGAGACCCCCAGGGGCCATCCAGTCTGACCCTCTTCTGCCATCCACCGCCCAAGCCCTCCCTTGGACAGATGGACACCCAGCCTCTCTTTAAAAACCTTCAGCAAAGGAGGAGACTCCACCACACTCCACAGAGGCAGCAGACTCCACGGCTGAACATCTCTGACGGTCAGGAAGTTCTTCCTAATGTTAGGTGGTACCTCTTTTCCTGTCGTTTGAGGCCACTGTTCCATGTCCTACACTCTGGAGCAGCAGAAAACGGGCTTGCTCCATCCTCCATACAACATTCCTTCAAATATTCCACAGAATCACAGAATCCTAGAGCTGGAAGAGACCCCCAAAGGGCCATCCAGTCCAACCCCCTTCTGCCATACAAGGAGGCACCATCAAAGCATTCTCCTTAACAGATGGCCCTCCAGCCTGTTTAAAAAACCCCAAAGAAGGAGGAGACTCCACCACACTTCATGGAGGCAGCAGCAGATTCCACCACCGGACAGCTCTGACCGTCAGGAAGTTCTTCCTGAAATTCAGGTGGAATCTCTTTTCCTGCAGCTTGAGTCCATTGCTCCGTGTCCTAGTCTCTGGAGGAACAGAAAATGGGCTTGCTCCATCCTCCATATGACATCCCTTCAAATATTTCATAGAATCACAGAATCCTAGAGCTGGAAGAGACCCCAAAGGGCCATCCAGTCCAACCCCCTTCTGCCATACGTAAAAGCCCTCCCTTGGACAGATAGCCATCCAGACTCTCTTTAAAAACCTCCAAAGAACGGAAGCTAGAAGTTCTGGATACGACAGAGATGGAAAAATCAACATTTTCTTTCAAGAACAAATCTATCCAGGAGTTTGAAATGGAACGCAAAGGAGTATTGGATAGGGTGAGAATATAAATGTATAAGAAATCAAGAAGAAATAATGTAATTGTTCTTTTCCCTGTAAAATGCAAATTATGTTTGTATGGAATGGAAATAAGCCATCGCAACTGGAAAGTTTAAGCCTGGAAGTGTGTGTGTTGTTATTTTTGAGATTAAACCTTAACAAAAATTATTACAAAAAATAAAATAAAATAAAATAAAATCCTCCAAAGACTTCACCATGCTCCACTGGGGCAGTAGAGGTTTCCACTGTATATATATATATGAACTTCAGAAAAAGAGATTCCACCCAAGCCTTAGATCAAACTTCACGACAGTAGGAGCAGTTTGACAGTGGAATCCTCTACTGCCCCATCTGTCCTAGGGAGGGCTCTTACGGTGCCTCCCTGTATGGCAGAAGGGGGTTGGACTGGATGGCCCTTTGGGGTCTCTCTTCCAGCTCTAGGATTCTGTGATTCTATGAAATATTTGAAGGCATGTTGTATGGAGGATGGAGCAAGCCCGTTTTCTGTTCCTCCAGAGACTAGAACACGGAGCAATGGATTCAAGCTGCAGGAAAAGAGATTCCACCTGAACCTCAGGAAGAACTTCCTGACGGTCGGAGCTGTCCGGTGGTGGAATCTGCTGCTGCCTCCATGGAGAATGGTGGAGTCTCCTCCTTCTTTGGGTTTTTTTTTAAACAGGCTGGAGGGACATCTGTTAGGGAAAATGCTTTGATGGTGCCTCCCTGTATGGCAGAAGGGGGTTGGACTGGATGGCCCTTTGGGGGTCTCTCTTCCAGCTCTAGGATTCTGTGATTCTATGAAGGCATGTTGTATGGAGGATGGAGCAAGCCCGTTTTCTGTTCCTCCAGAGACCAGGACACGGAGCAATGGATTCAAGCTGCAGGAAAAGAGATTCTGTGATTTTTATATATATAATATTTATATTTATATATAAATATATAATGTGAACATGGAAAAATGCTGAAACTGGTGGGGGTGATTTGACGTGAGAGCCTTTTGACCAGCCTTGGACACGTGTGCCAAAATTTGTACGGAAGCTATAAAACCTACGACTAACCCCGACGCTGTCGTTTCAGCAAGATTTTGGTAATGTTGCCGTGTTGCTTGCTTTTGCGAAACAAAATACATCTGTTTTGAAACTCCTGAGTGCAATTCTTCAGAGCAAGGACACAACAGCGAAGGGCCAAGAGAGTGGACACTAAATACGCATTTTGCAACCGGCCAACCCAGATGTTCTCCCCAAGGGCCTAAAAGTTGCAGAACAAAGTTCGCCGTGATTTTAACACGTCACAGCAATGACCAAAAACACTCTGATACTTGAGTCGCTTTGCCTTTTTCTTTGGATGCAAAAAATATTTTTATTATTTCTAAATATTCGACCGAGAACTGGTCTCCAACACTAAAAACAGACACAGACAGATCCGTTCAATGCAATAAAGTGGGTATCTAAATTCTCATTCTAAATGCTCCACTGAAGTTTTTTTTAAGTTACTGCAATGCTAGGAAAAAATTCCATTTCAGTCCTCAAATGTCTATACCAGAGCTTTCCAAGCTTTTCATGTTGGTGACACACTCTTGAGAGATGCATCATTTCGCAAAACAGTAATTCAGTTTTACCAGCAAACTGGAGATTAAACTAAATAAGAGACACAGATACCTACATATATTGTAATAACAAAATCATAGAATCATAGAAATGTAGAGTTGGGGGAGACCCCCAGGTGCCATCCAGTCCAACCCCCTGCCATGCAGGAACACCCTCAAAGCACTCCCGACAGATGGCCATCAAGTCTCCCCTTAAAAACCTCCAAAGAAGGAGGAGACTCTACCACACTCCATGGAGGCAGCAGATTCCACTGCCGGACAGCCCTGACTGTCAGGAAGTTCTTCCTGAGGTTCAGGTGGAATCTCCTTTCCCACAGCTTGAATCCATTGCTCCTTGTCCTGGTCTCTGGAGCAGCAGAAAACAAGCCCCCTCCTTCCTCTACGTGGCATCCCTTCAAATATTTAAACATGGCTCTCATGTCCCCTCTTAACCTTCTCTTCTGCAGACTAAACATCCCCAGCTCTCTAAGTCTATCCTGATAGGGCTTCATGGCTTCCAGGTCCTTCACCATTTTGGTCGCCCTCCTCTGGACTTGCTCCAGCTTGTCAATATCCTTCCTGAATTGGGGTGCCCAGAACTGGACACAGGATTCAAGATGGGGTCTAACCAAAGCAGAGTAGAGTGGTACCAGTACCTCCCTCGATCTAGACACCAGACTCCTATGGATGCAGCCGAGAATTGCATTGGCTTTCTTGGCTGCCGCATCACACTCCTGGCTCATGTTCAGCTTGTGGTCTATGAAGACTCCTAGATCCCTTTCACACGTCCTGCTATCCACCCACGTGTCCCCCATCCTATATTTCTGTATTCCATTCTTTCTACCTAAGTGTAGGACCTTACATTTCTCTCTGTTGAACTTCATTTTGTTAGCCTCGGCCCAGCTCTCCAATCTATCCAGGTCATTTTGAATTCAGATCCTGTCCTCTGGCGTATTAGCAACCCCTCCCAATTTGGTGTCATCTGCAGATTTGATCAGCATGCCCTCTATTCCTTCATCCAAGTCATTAATAAAAATGTTGAACAGCACTGGGCCCAGGACAGAACCCTCTGGCACCCCCCAAAAGTCACTTCTCTCCAGGATGAAAAGCAGCCATTCGTGATCACCCTTTGGGTTCAGTCGGTCAACCAAGTCCAAATCCAACTCACAGCAGCCCTGTCCATCCCGCATTTTAACACCTTCGTTGCTGGTAAAATGCCTGGGGACACAACGTGTCTCATGAAAACCTTTCATATATTTTTAAAAAATATATGATTTATAAATAATAGCATACATTTCCAAGATTGTAGGTGACACACCATTTGGAAAGCCCTCGAAAATCCTTCGCACCTAGAAATTCCTCTTCTATTTGTCCTCCCTGGGTCACTTTGCCTTTTGCTTTTTGCTCTGAATGCTGAAACCCTATTTCAGAAAGTTTAGACTACTGCAATGCTAGAAATTTGGGGTTCAAAGGAAAAATTCACAGAGGGAGAGGGAAGAATTATTAGTTTTTGAGGAGCCACTGCCCTCATTCTCCCAACCCCATAGTTACACCGTTCTTTGTCACACTATGAAGCCCTCTGAGGATGGAGCAAGCCTGCTTTCTGCTGCTCCAGAGACTAGGAGACGGAGCAGTGACTTCAAATTTCACATTAGGAAGAACTTCCTGACCGTCAGAGCAGTTTTGACCGTGGTGCCTCAATGGGGTATATGGTGGAGTCTCCTTCTTCTTTGGATTTTTTTTATACAGAGGCTGGATGCCCATCTGTCAAAGGGAGGGCTTTGATGGCATCTTATTCCATGGCAGAAAGGGGTTGGACTAGATGGCCTCTGGGGTCTCTTCTGAATCTAGAATTCCACAATTCTATGATTTAGTCCCTCTTCTTCCTCTGCTCTTAGGAGAAGCTCTCAATTAGCAGTTTCATTAGGCTCTCCTGCGAAAGCAGGCAGAAATCCAACTAGTGCTGCTCAGGGCCTGAATAAATTTAATAAAATGTTTTCCAAAAATAGTCAAGCTGTTTTTACCTGGAAGCCTTCAGAAGAGATTGCAATTCCCTCTTTTAAATGGCTTGCAAGATGCATCTTGCCCTGACATTAAAAGGAAGGAATCCTTTTACTCTCCAAAGCTAGAAATTAGTTTACTAGAATGGAAGAGAGACCTCAAGGCACGAAACCTTTGCAAATAAACAGAAATAGAGATACTTTACATCTTCCCTGTGTCTGCTTTTCGGCAGCCGTAAACTTCCCCGAATCCTCCTCGTCCGATGATTCGGTGGACGCTGAAGTCATTCATGGTCAGCTACAGGACGGAAGAAGCAGGAAATTTAAATTTAAATTAAATTTAATTTTTTTAAACCAGCCAAAAATATCCATTTTGCTTCACATCCAGCAGCTTCAGCTAACTCAGGTTGGGGCGTAATGTAAGCTTCTACCTACATTGTTCTGCAACCTCCCTGCTGTCCGGTTTAATTAATTAACCAACCAACCAATTAATTCAATCAGTGGTCAAACCCTGGGAGGGATGCCATTAGCTACTTCTTACCAATGATGGTCTGGGTTCGAGGGGAAAAGAAATCAGGTGTTGCTTCCGTATGATCTTCCCATCCTCTCAGAGCCAAGACTAGCCATATCATAGAATCACGGGAGAGACCCCAGAGGCCATCCAGTCCCACCCCCTGCTATGCAGGAACACCCATCAAAGCCCTCCCAACAGATGGACATCCAGCCTCTGCTTAAAAACCTCCAAAAAAGGAGCCTCCGCCACACTCCATTTTCCACTGCTGGACAGCTCCGACCACCAGGAAGTTCTTCCTGAGGTTCAGGTGGAATCTCCTTTCCTGCAGCTGGAATTCACTGCTCCTTGTCCTGGTCTCTGGAGCAGCAGAGAACAAGCTTGCTCCGTCTTCAACATGACATCCCTTTAGATATTTAAACATGGCTCTCATGTCTTCTCTTAACCTTCTCTTCTGCAGACTAAACATCTCCAGCTCTCTAAGCCACTCTTCAGAGGGCTTCATGGCTTCCAGACCCTCCACCATTTTGGTCGTCCTCCTCTGGATACCTCCCAGCTTGTCCATCAACTTCTTGAATTGAGATGCCCAGTACTGGACACAGGACTATTCCAGATTCTGACCAATGTAGAATAGAGGGGTAAGTATCTTAAGACAGCATCTGAATTTTCTACCCACTTTTCCCCCCACTGGTCCTGAGCACCCCTTCCTGTGACTTGATACCTGCCGGGGGGGAGTTTAGGATGGGACACAAATAGCAATAGCCCCCCAGTGTCCAGCCTACAAAGAGATGCATGCAAGAGTGTTCTGATGTGTCTTCCTGCATGGCAGACCGGGGTTGGACTGGATGGCCCCTGGGGTCTCTTCCAACTCTTACGATTATGTGACTCCGTGCACCAACAGGTTATGTCCAGTGGTGGTAGAAATTTGTAGTGAATTAAGGACACGTGTGAGAAACCAGCAGGGAGGAACTCATTCCAGAAGTTCTCCTAATGAACTGAGTCCAAAGCAGAATGTATGGGTATGTCTACACCAAACCGTTAAAGTGGTTTGATACCACTACTAAACTCTCATGCCTCCGTGCTAGAAAATCCAGGAGAGGAACATGAAATTCTCTATAAATGGAGCATGCTTTGGAACAGCTTCCCAAGTCCCTCCTCGAAGCACAAACCTCCATCATTCAACACCTTCCGTAGCCCCTTCAAAGTTCAGACTAGAACACAGAAATGGGTTCACCACCCCACTGGCTGGTAGCATCATCCCAAGTGTATTTACTTCTGGACAGCACTGAAACACTATCAAGAGATCGGCCGGCCCCTCCCGAAACTGCAAAGCCCAGGATTCCATAGGATGTTGCAAGTGGAATAACAGCGCTATAACAGTCCAGTGCGGAAATGACCCAGGGGTGCAATTCCCAATCAGCCACTGCAACCCAGAGGGTGACCTCAGACGAGTCATCTGCTGACAAATTTTCAGATGACCCCAAATCGGGAGGGGCTGCTAATATGCCAAAGGACCAGATCAGAATTTAAAATCACTTGACAGACTGGAGAGCTGGGCCAAGGCTAAGAAAATGAGTTTCAACAGAGAGAAATGTAAGGTCCTGCACTGAGGAAGGAAAAAATGCACAAATACAGGATGGCGGATATGTGGCTGGATAGCAATATGTGTGAAAGGGATCTCAGAGCCTTGCTGGACCACAAGCTCAACATGAGCCAGCAGTGTGATGCGGCAGCCAAGAAGGCCAACGCGATTCTTGGCTGCATCAATAGGAGCATGGTGTCTAGATCAAGGGAGGTGATGGTATCACTCTACTCTGTGCCGGTTAAACCACATCTGGAACACTGTGTCCAGTTCTGGGTACCTCATTTCGAGAAGGAGATGGAAAAGCTGGAAGGTGTCCAGAGGAGGGCGACCAAAATGGTGGAGGGTCTGGAAGCCATGAAGCCCTATGAGGAGCAGCTGAGGGAGCTGGGAATGTTTACCCGGCAGAAGAGAAGGTTAAGAGGGAACATGAGAGTCATCTTTAAATTTGAAGGAATGCCATGTTGAAGATGGAGCAAGCTTGTTTTCTGCTGCTCCGGAGACGAGGACATGGATCAATGGATTCAAGCTGCAGGAGAGGAGATTCCACCTGAACTTCCTGATGGTCAGAGCTGTTCGACAGTGGAATATGGAGCGTGGTGGAGTCTCCTTCTTCTTTGGAGGCTTTTAAGCAGAGGCTGGATGGCCGTCTGTCCAAGGGAGGGCTTGGATATGTGTTGGACAGAAGGGGGTGAGACTGGATGGCCTCTGGGGGTCTCCTCCAATCCTATGATTTTATGATTCTAAATCACACTCTCTTAGCCTCAAATTCTACCAAGATAAATTCACCTTAGGGTCGCCGTAGGTCAAAAATGACTTGGAGGCGTGCAACAACAACAACAAAAAAATTGAAATCCAGGTCGCTTACAATTCTTACGAGACCCCTAATTAGAATTAATGTTTGGATAATGCATTAACAGAAACCGCCCCCACCGTCCAGAATATTTCCTCCAGCCCATCCTGGACTTTTAGGAACAAACGTAACGTTAACCTGCGAATACTTACGTGAATATTTAGCTCCACGTTCTTCCACTGGCAAAATCTAGTGAATTTATCACTGAAAAATACAAGAAAAAGAGAGAGATAATATCTATATTGTGGATTATGGAAATGAAAACACCTTGATTTATCAAAAGTTAGAACATTCCTGCATGGCAGGAGGAGGTTGGACTGGATGGCCTCCCGGGGTCTCTTCCGACTCTGGGATTCTGTGATTTATTTGACACCCACCTTTCTCACAACGTGTATTAAAAAAGTTTGCAGGAGAAGAGGAAAGTTCAGTCATGAAAATATAATACAGAAAAGTTTCCAGGGGAGGTAGAAATTTCAGCCACAAAATTTATAATACGGAGAAATTTCCTGAAAATGCAGAAATTTAAAAATACATGAAATTTATAAGAAAAAGTTTCAGGAGAGCTGGAAATTTAAGTCATGAAATTTATAGTTTTAAAAGAGGTAGAAATTAAGACTAAAATTTATTAGCAGAAACTTTCCAGAAGAGGTAAAGATTTAAGCCACAAAATTTATAATACAAAAGAAAAAAAAAGTTTTAAGAGGACACAGAAATACAAGCCATTAAAAACATCAATAAAAAATCATTCTCAAAAAAGGCAGAAACTTAAACCACAAAAAGAAAAAGTCATAATAAGAAAAGATTTCCAGTAGTGGTGGAAATTTAAGACACAAAATTTACAATTTTTTTTAAAAAGGTGGGAAATTTAAGCCATAAAAATAATATGAAATCATTCTCAATCGAGGAACCAATTTAAAACCGCAAAATATATAAAAATAAAAGCTTTCCAAAGAGGTGGAAATAAAGCCACAGAATTTATGATAAGAAACATTTCCAGAAGAAGCAGAAATATAAATCACAATTTTTTGCAAAAAATTAGAAAACTTAATATAGTATCCGATTAAAATCAACACCACTTGAAAACGGTTTTAAAGGATTTTAAAAGCACTTTCTTAGCACTTCTGTCACATCTGGATGAAAAGATAAATAGTTAGCACTGTTTTATATTATAATCCTTATTACAAAAAATTAGGCAAGCATGCTGGGTTTCTTTTTTAAAAATGGTTTCTGATTTCTGCAAGACTCCGAGTGTTTTTTCCCCCTGCTTTAAATCCCCAATTAGATGCCGAGGAAATTAATTAAATGCTGCAGTTCAGAGAACTCTGTGGAATAATTAAGGAATAACACAGGTATTAATAACAGATGCAACAAAGGAACAGTCTTTCAAACTGCAAAACAAAAATATTCATTTTCGTTATTATTCCCCAAAGATGGGAAAAAAAGCTTAAACAACAGTTTAAAAAAAAGCTTAAACAAGAGTTCTAATTTTTTAAAAAAGCATTTGATTTTAAAAAAAATTGAAGCTCATTTTAAAGCAACATTGGAAAGATAAAAAGCAAAGCACCTGCCGTTCAAAACTCCCTCCTGTCTCATAATTTAAGCACATAATTTAATTATAATTTAATTTATAATTTTAGCTCCTAAGTTAAGACTACCCACTATATTGGCTGGCAGATATAACTCATTTCCCCCCCCCCGAAAAATACTGCTTGAAAATGGGGGTCTCATCTTATATACTGGTAATATATATATATTATATATATAGTGTATATATATATATATATATATATACACACACACATACACACACACACATACATACACATATATATACGTATATATATATATTATATACTCATAATATATATACATATATATCTTATATACTAGTATATATATTATATACGCCAGCAAATATGGTAAGTAAAAAGGTCTCTGCCTGCCAATGGAAGCAGGGCTGAGAACGGGCGAACCGGACTCTCCTGCGGAGGGTAGTTCCACAGGTTGGGAGCAGCCACGGAGAAGACCCTGTCTCTAATCTCCGCACCAAATGTGTCTATGAGGGTGGAGGGACTTAGAGAAAGATCCTAAAACTTGGGACAGGCTCCTGCAGGGAGATACAAGTCTATTCTAGTTGGGGCAGCAACACCCAAAATGTGTATCTACGTCTTTCAAGGCTATGATCTCACCCGAAGATTCCTCCCTTTCGCTCTTAAAACCAGAGAAGACCATCCAGGCCCTGAAGTTAAGGAAGTCCAGTTCAACCCAAAGCTCGGCTGTTCAACACATCCACAAAAACTTCTATTTTTCTGCAAATTATTTTCCGACTCCACGACTTTCCGTCCCGACTAGCGCCGGTCTCGCAAGGCAGAAGGAGGTTGGACTGGATGGCCTCCAGGGGTCTCTTCCAACTCCGATTTCGATTTTGCCAGTCCCACTGCGTCGCTCTACCTTTGCAGGTCTTCGGTTCTTAAAAGTGCAATCCAGACGCCCGCCGCATAAATAAAAATGAGAGCAAGAAAAATCCCGCAAGGGGAACGGAGCCGGCGGGCCAAAGCAATCCACTTAGCTCTGTTAAGACCCCCGGCAGAACCCTGCAAAAAGCTTTTTATCCTAAATTGCCGAGATCGAACCTCCCAGGAAAGAAATCCGTCCGGGATCAAAAGCCACACCGGGAGATTAAAACTCTGAAGCTGTCACGAGTCCGGCCGAGCTCGCCGCCAACTCGGACGGGGACTCTGACGCAGTAGACTGGGACTCCCGCCGGAGGATCCCCGGGAGGGCGAGGGAGCCCCGGTAGAGGCGAGGGACGGGCCGGCCAGCGCCCCCGGAGTCATCCCGGAGACCGCACCGGCGGCCGAGGCGCCCACGAGCTCGACGGAAGCTGCGGCCCCTGATTCCAGCCCAGAGGCTACCGCCGGCCCTCCTCCCACGTTCCAACAGAGGCGGCAGGAGAAAGAGGCCATTCGCCGGTCCCGGCGAGTGCTGGAGAAGCGGCTGAGGGCTCCCAGCTGTGAGCCCAGCCCCAGGGTCTCCCAACCAGCCTCAGCTGGGTTAGGGTCTACTTAAGGCGGGCGCTGGGGAAAAGGGCCACGGAGCAACAACCGTCGATCTTCCGCGACTGCGTCCCGCGACTGCGTCCCTGCCTAGCCTTCCCGGTGGCCGAGCTCCTTGCCTTTGAGTTGGGTGATGCAACCCTGTAGTTACTTTAGGACTCCGTTTGGCGCTCTTGGGGACTTTCTTTAAGGGGACATGAGAGCCATGTTTAAATATTTGAAGGGATGCCATGTAGAGGAAGGAGAGGGCTTGTTTTCTGCTGCTCCAGAGACCAGGACAAGGAGCAATGGATTCAAGCTGCAGGAAAGGAGATTCCACCTGAACCTGATGGAGCCCTAGTGGCGCAGTGGTTAAATGCCAGCACTGCAAGCCACAAGGTTGTAAGTTCGATCCTGCCAGGCTCCAAGGTTGACTCAGCCTTCCATCCTTTCGCAGGTCGGTAGAATGAGTACCCAGCTTGTTGGGGGCATTTATAGAAATGTTTCGAAATACATGCTATTTGTAAGTTGTTCGCCGCCTCAATCCATATGGAGAGGGGGGATACAAATAAATAAATAATAAAAAAAAAATAAAAAACCTCAGGAAGAACTTCCTTGATGGTCAGGGCTTGTTTTCTGTTGCTCCAGAGACCAGGACAAGGAGCAACGGATTCAAGCTGCAGGAAAGGAGAGTCCACCTGAACCTCAGGAAGAACTTCCTTGATGGTCAGAGCTTGTTTTCTGCTGCTCCAGAGACCAGGACAAGGAGCAATGGATTCAAGCTGCAGGAAAGGAGATTCCACCTGAACCTCAGGAAGAACTTCCTTGATGGTCAGGGCTTGTTTTCTGCTGCTCCAGAGACCAGGACAAGGAGCAATGGATTCAAGCTGCAGGAAAGGAGATTCCACCTGAACCTCAGGAAGAACTTCCTTGATGGTCAGGGCTTGTTTTCTGCTGCTCCAGAGACCAGGACAAGGAGCAACAGATTCAAGCTGCAGGAAAGGAGAGTCCACCTGAACCTCAGGAAGAACTTCCTTGATGGTCAGAGCTTGTTTTCTGCTGCTCCAGAGACCAGGACAAGGAGCAATGGATTCAAGCTCTGCAGGAAAGGAGATTCCACCTGAACCTCAGGGAGAACTTCCTTGATGGTCAGGGCTTGTTTTCTGCTGCTCCAGAGACCAGGACAAGGAGCAATGGATTCAAGCTCTGCAGGAAAGGAGATTCCACCTGAACCACAGGAAGAACTTCCTTGATGGTCAGGGCTTGTTTTCTGCTGCTCCAGAGACCAGGACAAGGAGCAATGGATTCAAGCTGCAGGAAAGGAGATTCCACCTGAACCTCAGGAAGAACTTCCTGACAGTCAGGGCTGCCCGGCAGTGGAAGACGCTGCCTTCATGGAGTGTGGTGGAGTCTCCTCCTTCCTTGGAGGCTTTTAAGTAGAGGCTGGATGGCCCTCTGTTGGGAATGCTTTGATGGGTGTTCCAGCATGGCAGGGGGTTGGACTGGATGGCCCCTGGGGTCTCTTCCAACTCTAGATTTCTATTATCATTGTAGTGGAGTCTCCTTCCTTGGAGGTTTTTAAGCAGAGGCTGGATGGCCATCTGTCGGGAGTGCTTTGAGGGTGTTCCTGCATGGCAGGGGGTTGGACTGGATGGCCCCTGGGGTCTCTTCCAACTCTACATTTCTATGATTCTATGATTCTTTAGCGCCCTTGGCAGCTGTGGGGGTGCTGTAACCCCCTGCTCACTTTGCTCCTGCTAATAAACGCCGTCCAACCCCAACTGCTCGCCCCGCGTCTGCTTGGCCTCCGCCAGCCATTGACAGAAGCGAGAGAGAGATCAAACGGCCCCCCACAGCAGGCAAGTCCAAGCCAAAAACTCCAAATAGTTCTACATATCTGCAGATTTCTTCACTCAACATCGTCTCCATCTTCTACAAAATGTGATTTTTGCAGATATTTTCTGTGCCGGAGACCATCCTTCCTATACAAAGACAACACTTCTGGTGTAGAAAAACAAAAACTAATGTGGTTTTTTTAAAGAGCAAAATCATGTGTATTTCTTCTGCACAGAACAATTCTCCAAAATATCTCTCCAGGAGAAAAATACATTAAAAATCTTGCAGCTGAGCAGATTTCTTCACTCAACATCACCTCCATCTTCTACAAAATGTGATCTTTGCAGATATTTTCTGTGCTGGAATCTCTACTTTCCGTACAAAGACAACATTTCCTGTGTAGAAAACAAATCCTCCTTGCAAAAAATAATGTGGTTTTTTTAAAGAGCAAAATCATGTGTATTTCTTCTGCACAGAACAATTCTCCAAAATATTTCGACAGGAGAAAAATACATAAAATAATCTCGCAGCCGAGTTCCTCTCCCAGATTTCACGAGCGTTGGGAAAACGTTTTCTGGGGCAGGGAACGGATAACAAGGAATATTCTTTCCACGGTGCAAAGAGGCGAGAACGGAGAAATGCAAAAAAATCAGGGAACGTACCTTTCCAGAAACATTTGGAATGTTTTTCCTCGGAGGCTGTCGCAAATCTCTTCGATGTAGGGCTGGGAGGAGGAAACAGAAATATTTTATATTCTTTTAAAACAATAATATCACAAAATCGTGGAGTCGTTGGGGGTCCCAACAGTCACGTAGGGACGGGAGGGGCGATGGAGGTGATTTGCCCCGGGCGGCAATTTTTTTGGGGCGGCCAAACTTGCAGCCACACCCCTGCACGCCCTGGCCACGTCCCCACGCACCATGGCCACGCCCCCCTCCGCCACTGGGTCCCAAAGACCATCGATTCAACCTCTGCTCAATGCAGGAACTCTAACATCCTTTTCAGCAGCTAAATGCCCACTAGTTTAAATTAATTTTATTTATTGGATAGTTTAAAAAAACAACAACAACCAAACTATCCAATAAATAAATAAAACTCGTTTAAAAGCAAGCCGTTAAGATCAAGAAGTCCAACACATTATACAAGACCTGTCTCTGCTTAAAAAAAAAAAATCAATTTTCAAAGCTGTTAGGATGCACAGTTCTTGTCGTAAGGTACCTGTTGGATGTGAATTCGAACGCATCAGGTCGATAGATTAGAAATCGCTAGAGCAGCGGCTCTCAACCTGGGGGTCGGGACCCCTTTGGGGGTTGAACGACCCTTTCACAGGGGTCGCCTAAGACCATCAGAAAATACGTATTTCCAATGGTCTTAGGCTCCATTTCCTCCTCGGTGGTGGTGCGCAAGCGCGAGCCACGCACTCGCATCCTCAGGGGCAGGGCAGTCACATGGCCAGGAAGCCAGCTGCGGGACAAAGGAGCACCAAAGAGAGCGCCTCGCGCAAGAACCTGCTTGTGCGAACGGCACCCCCCACCTACACGATAAGGTAACATGCGGAAAAGGCCCAGGAGTGGTGGTGCGCAAGCGCGAGCCAAACGCTTGCATCCTCCTGTCCCCTTCTGTGGGAGTGCGTTCGGCCACAGTGTCGCCACAGCAGGAGTGGTGGTGCGCAAGCGTGAGCCACGCGCTCGCGTCCTCCTGCCCCCTGTTCAGAAGGGACTGAAATCCCTCCCCTTCTCCGCTACCGGGAGAACCTCCCGTCTGACAGGACAGTTTAGGGGGGGCGGTGGCAGCACAGGGGGCAAGCCCCCTCCTCGCCATGGTCCCTGCCCCACTCGCCACGGAAGGGAGCACTGAGGAAGGGTTGGGGGGCCGCAAGGCGGCACTTTTTCAGGGAGGGCGAGCTGTGCCCGGTGCAAAAGACAAAGGCGCTGGGATTCCTCCCCGCCCCTGGCCAGGGTTGACACTCTGGAAACTTTTCCCACACTGTCCCCCCAGCAGAAAAGAGAGCGAAACAGAAGCAGAGCTGGGCGGGTTCGCAGAGTTTTTTCCCGGGGAGATGCACGCCTCCTCTTTCCCTCCCTGCCCCCCCGTTCCTGGCTGGCGAGGCGGCCTTTGCCGGGGGGGGGGAGGCATTGTAAATAATAAATTTGGGGGTCACCATAACATGAGGAACTGTATTAAAGGGTCGCAGCATCAGGAAGGTTGAGAACCACTGCGCTAGAGGGAGACAGAATGCTACAAAGTACCGAAAGGCAATTGCTAATTGCAACTATGCATGCGTTTAAAGTTTGTGCATTGCAATGTATCAAATGGTTAATTGCTTTATTACTCGCTGCTGCAATCAGAGCGGTGGAGAAACAAAAGTGCCGAAAGGTGTTTTGAGAACTGAACATGTCCGGAGATAAGGGACAGGAAACACGTTCCGGCCTCAAGGATGGAAGATAGGTTAACAAGCTGTGAGCCTGGGAAATGCCTGACTATTAATTTATGATCCCCTCCAATCACAGCTCTGTGTGTCTAAATTTGTACGGAAAGGTATAAAACCTGCAACAGCCGCGGACCCTTCAGTCTCAGCCGTGTCCGACAAGGGCCCTTTCCACACGGGGGTAATAAAACGGTGTAGAGCGACCTCTGACGGAGGTCCTCTACACCGTGGAGTGGATTGGGGCGAACTACTTTAGTGTCGTTCCACACCCCAGTCCGCGCAGGAGCAACTGGAAGTGGTGGCGCCGCGTTTTTTAAAAAACACTTTTGGGGAGGTTTTTAAAAAGCACGGAGCGTGCAGCCCCGTGTAGCGCCCGGTGTAGATTTGCAGGCACGCGCAAGTGCGTGCCTGCAGATCTTCTGGGGGCGGGCTTCCGGCTGGTGTGCTTCTCCGGTTGGTGGAGAGCCTCCGCCAGCCGTAAGCCGCCATTTTGGACGCCGCAGGACGGCGAGGAGTGTGGAGCGGCGAACTCGCACTGCTCCGCGTGGTGCCGGAGTTACCCGGTTGCTGGTAAGCTCCGTTTCTGCGCGTTTTACCCCGTTTCTCCCCCACGCGTGAAAAGGGCCAAAGTGTATTGTGTTGCTTGCTCGGCTGCAAATAAACATTGAGTGAAATTTGCGGAGTGTGAATTATCCAGGACAGGACAAAAGGCCAAAATAAATAGGTTTTCCCTTCCCTATGGAAAGAAAGGAAGGAGAATAAAAAGCTAACTTCTACGGCAGAACTTTCCAAACTGTGTCGCGACACGTTAGTGTGCCGGCTGCAGTGTGTAGGTGTGTCACCATCAGCCCAGGCCGAGAAGGACCCCGGCGAGGGCAGCGGTTCGTTAGTTTAACCTCTTATTAGCTAGTGATACAGACACCTGCATAAACTGTAATAACAAAACATATGGGGAGACAACATATCTGGTGAAAACCTTTCCTTTATATTTTTAAAATTATATGACTTATGCGTTATAATTCATGTATTTATCTATCTATAATACATAAAGCTGATCTACTGTGTGGCGAAATGATGCATGTCTAAAAAGGGCATCACTAACCTGAAAAGTTTGGAAAGCTCTGCTCTAATAAGAGAGTTCGAGAGGGCCTGGGAGCAGCCACCGAAACGGCCCCGTCTCCCGGATTCCCACCAGGGCCCTTTTCGCACATAGTTTTTTTTTCCACAAGGGCCCCTTGAGCGTCGCATAAATGGGAGCATCGGTCCGTACGACGCACTCCCATTCACGTGACGCTCAGGAGCCTAAAGCGGGACGCACGCGCATTTTCTTATTTTTGGCTCTAAGCTGAAAATACTGCGTGGTCGCACAATGCTCGTGGGGCCCTCGCGCACTTACCTGCGTGTTGTGCACCAAACAAGCCGGCCCGGTCGCGCTTCCTTCCCCCAGCGCAGCCTACAGCTCCCAGACTGCGCTGCGGAAGGAAGGGGCGGGGGTGCTAGCGCGACAGTCGTGCTACCAGGAAGCGACCTATGGGACGAAGGAGCGGGGAAGCGGCAGCGTTCTGGATGAGGCTTTTCGCGCGAACCGCCCCCCCCCCAGCCATGCAAATGGGTAACGTGTGAAAAGGGCCCAGGTGTCACCCTCCGAGTCTGGTGGGACAGAGAGCTTCTCAAGAAGGTCACAAAATAAGGGCAGGTTCAAATGGGGGAGAATATTAGAGATGGGCCCACCAAATCCTCAAATCCTCAGGAGGGATTTGAGCCGAATCCGAATCCCTGCACCAAAATAGGCAAACCCAATCTTTCGAATCCACCACCCAAATAGTTTGTTGGAGACCGGGACGCCTGAAAACCTGGGAGACCGGGAGACACACCAGGGGAGGCGGCAAGTAGGAGAGTTTTTCTCTTGGAGCAATAATGGCCTTTGCTAACAATTTCAGAAATTACATCTGGGCTTGTATTCTAAGAGATTTAAATTGGACGTTTAATATTTAAGTTCAGCACTTGACTGGGAGGTCCAGTCTTCTTGAGATTTCAAGGGCAGCTGAAAGATTCCTTGGTGTGGCTCCCTTGCAAAGCTCTTTCCTACACCATTCTGGGATTTGTAGTTTTGCCAAGGGCCACAGCCTTCTCTGCCAAAGTGCATCATCAAACTACAAATCCCAGGGTGCCAGAAGGAGCTATGCAAAGAAAAGCCAGTTTTGACCTGGATTCTCTCTGTACTGGAGTAGGTGGCCCTGTTTACACAGGCAGGAAAATGGGGGATTAATAATTTTAATTTAATTTAATAATCTCATTTTCAATCTGGGGAGATCCTGGGGCAAAACTAGGACCATTGTCCTGGCCAGATTTCTTCAGAGGGAGGTCTGCCTTTGCCTAGGCTTTTGCTGAGGCTGAGAGAGTGTGCCTTGCCAAAGATTATCCTTCTTTCCCTTGCTTTTTAAACCCTTTTTAAGACGAGGGTTCGAAAGATTGAAGGATTCTCAGAACCTTCCAGGGATTCGGATCTGGATTCGGAAAGTCTAGATCCATCCCATCCCTAGAGAATATGTTCCATCAGGTAGCTTGGATGGCCCTTCAGATCACCTCACTGCGGAAGTACAAACAAGGACAATACTGGTTTAATTCTTTCTAGGATGGGCCTGAAAGCAACCACCAAGAACGAATATGGGAATATTCTTGCCAGATGTACATGTCCGGACAGAAGGGCTTCCCCAAATCTCAAGCAGGTTCACACAGGGAGAATTCAGACATTCCACTAGAACATCCTCCTGGTCAACTAGATTTATGCTTTGGCATTCCCTTTCATAGAATCCTAGAGTTGGAAGAGACCCCAGCGGCCATCTAGTCCAACCCCCTTCTGCCAGGCAGGAACCCACATCAAAGCCCTCCCTTGGACAAATGGCTGCCCAGCCTCTGCTTAAAAACCCCCAAAGAAGAAGGAGACCCCACCATACTCCATTCAGGCAGCAGCAGAAGACTCCACTGCCGGAAAGCTCTGACCGCCAGGAAGTTCCTCCTTCATGCAGCTTGAATCCATCGGTCCTTGTCCTAGTCTCTGGAGCATCAGAAAACAAGCTTGCTCCATCTTCCACACGACATCCCTTCAAATATTTAAACATGGCTCTCATGTCCCCTCTTAACCTTCTCTTCTGTAGACTAAACATCCCCAGCTCCCTAAGCCCTTAGAGGACTTCATGGCTTCCAGATCCTTGACCATTTTGGTCTCCCTCCTCTGGAGACCTTCCAGCTTGTTGATATCCTTCTTGAATTGAGGTACCCAGAACTGGACACAAGATTATTCCAGATGAGGTCTGACCAATGCAGAATAGAGTGGTACCATTACCTCCGTCGATCTGGACACCATACTGCTATTAATGCAACCAAGAATTGTGTTGGCTTTCTCGGCTGCTGCATCACACCGCTGGCTCATGTTCAGCTTGTGATCTACCAAGACTCCTACATCCCTTTCACACAGACTGCTATCCAGCCACATGTCCCCCATCCTATATTTGTGCATTCCATTTTTTTCTGCCTCAGTGCACGACCTTGCATTTCTCTCTGTTGAAATTCATTTTGTGAGCTTTGGCCCAGTTCTCCAATCTGTGTCATTTTGAATTTTGACCCCGCTGTCTGGTATATTAGCAACCTCTCCTAATTTGGGGTCATCTGCAAATTTGATCAGCCTGCCCTCCCCTCCTTCATCCAAGTCATGGACGAAGATGTTGGACAGCCCTGGGCCCAGGAAAGAATCCGTGGCACCCCAAAAGTCACGTCTCTCCAGGACGAAGAGCAGCCATGGGTGAGAATATTTCCCTTTTCTTTAATGCAACAGTAATTTTGTGAGCAGGAGAAGCTAAGAAGGGGAAGCAGGCAACTTTAAAACAAAAACCCGCAAGAGCGGCGTTACACCTGCCTGGTTAAATGCACAACGGGATTTCCCATGACCTACTTTTCACACCCACTCAAAATCTCCTCTCTTGCCTCAGGGATTAATCCCACACCGTCATTCGGCGTAATTGGCCAGGCTTTAGCAGCTAATTGTCCATAATGCTACTGGAGACTGTATTTTCTTTCTAGTCTGCGGGGAGAAACTCACACGGAACACAACATTTTGCACTCAAAACAATTTATACTAACTATATGGAGTATCTTGGGGAAGAGGATGCGCTGCAAACCGTAACTGGAATTCACTTGGGCTATTACAAATGTGTAACCTCTATAGCAGTGATTCTCAACCTTCCTAATGCCGCGACCCTTTAAGACAGTTCCTCATGTTGTGGTGACCCCCAACCATAAAATTATTTTATTTACAAAGCCTCCCCCCCCCGGGAAAGGCCGCCTCGCCGGCCAGGAATGGGAGGGGGTGGGCAGGGAGGGAAAGAGGAGTCACGCGTCTCCCCCGGGAAAAAACTCCAAGAACCCCCCGGGGCTCTGCCTCTGCTTTGCTCTTGTTTCCACTGGGGGGGCAGTGTGAGAAAAGTTTCCAGAGTGTCGACCCTGGCCGGGGGGGCCTAGCGCCTTTGTCTTTTGCACCGGGCGCAGCTCGCCCCCATGGAAAAGTGCTGCCTTGCGGCCCCCTGGCCCTTCCGCAGCACCCCCCTCCGTGGCGAGTGGGGCAGGGGCCGTGGTGAGGAGGGGGCCTGCCCCCGTGCTGCCGCTCCCCCAAGCTGGACTGTCAGACGGGAGGTTCTCCCAGTAGCGGAGAAGGGGAGCAATTTCAGTCCCTTCTGAACAGGGGGCAGGAGGATGCGAGCACATGGCTTGCGTTTGCGCACCACCACTCCTGATGTGGCAACGTTGTGGCCACACGCGCTCCCGCCAAAGGGGGCAGGAGGACACGAGTGCATGGCTCACGCTTGTGCACCACCACCGAGGAGGAAATGGAGCCTAAGTCCATCGGAAATACGTAGTTTCCGATGGTCTTAGGCGACCCCTGTGAAAGGGTCGTTTGACCCCCAAAGGGATCGCTACCCACAGGTTGAGAACTGCTGCTCTATAGTAACGGAGGTAAACGTCTTTCGTCCGGCATCCTAAGTCCTGCCTTACTGGGCAGCAGTCGCCGTGAGTCACGGGGATTGATCCCCCGTCTATCGGAAAGCAGCTAACGGATAGATCTCCGGTGCCGGGGAAATTGCAAAAGGCATCCTGCTTCCGACGGCCACACCGGGATCGCTCACAGGAGGTGGTGGAAATATATCTGTCTGCTGCTTCCTGATAAGAGAACAAACCCTGGTCGCTCACAGCAGCTGCCGCCTGATAAGCCTGAATTGGGGGACTGTCATGGTCCCCACATATACGCTAAACCAAGAAATATGTGGGAATCATGAATACAAAGCAGTCACGAGTGCCTATCTCTAGGTTACATATTTGGAACTGCCTTAGTGACTTCTGGCCATTATTTTCACAGAATGGAAATTTTAAATATTTGCATTTTTTTTTTCTTTTCATGGGCAAAGGACAAGAAAAGGAAAGATTTACACCATGAATTTGATATGAAACGTTTACGCAAGTGTAAAGGGTTCCAATTTTTTTAAACAGAACTGTGGTTTCATTTTCTTTTAACTTTTGCATTAATTTTTTTTATATTTATTTTTGTTAAAATCAGTCAATACTTACATGTACCTCACCAAAAAAAAAAGGTCGTATTTGCTTTTTGAATTGCATAAAATACAATCCTGCTTAAAGTTATTCTTCTCAATATCACAGTATTAACTATTTTCTTTACTGATAACAAGTAATTTACATTTACACCATTTGTTGTTTTCTTTAGTTAATCCTTATATTCGTTTCTTAACACCGATTTTCTACTTCCTACCTTCTCTTGTTTGGATGGTTTACCTTTACTTTTAAAAGTTACCTCTGTGACTGTCTTGTTCGCGTTGACTTGTCTAAATTCATGCAACATTCTTGATTTATTAGTCTATTCTTTTTGCTTATTTTCCCTTCTTTTTAATTCCTAGGTAGGAAAATGGCACTTTCCCTTAAAGAAGCACCAAGAGACTTACCCACAGATCATATCACAATGCATAATTTTGGGCCAAAAACCTCCCCTCGACTTATACCTGATGCAAACTTATACACGAAAATATATGGTAAATAAATGAAATTAATAAATTCTGGAAGACCTGGCAAAGCACGAGTTCTCACATTCACACTAGACACAGATAGAAGGTGACTAGGCTTTGTGCCTCTGACATTACGACCCAAAGACAAATAATACAGGGGAAAATCTAATTTAATTACTATTTAGTTTACCTAACTTATAAATTCTATCATATCTTAAATTTTATCCCTGGACTTTCATTATAAATGTAATCCAATTGATGCACCTCTATCCAAGGTACCTATGTACGATGTGAATTTTACCAGTAACTGTAATTGTCTATTAGTATTTTTTATTATTATTTTGTAGTAACTTTTTATGTACTTTTATTTGGTCAATGATGGTAAACAAACGATTGATTCAGATAAGTTCACAGGTGCCCTGGTGGCACAGCGGTTAAATGCCGGTACTGCAGCAACAAGGTTGTGAGTTCGATCCTGCCGGGCTCCAGGCTGACTCAGCCTTCCATCCTTCCGCAAGTTGATAAAATAAGTACCCAGCTTGTTGCGGGCAATTAGCTAAATGCACAGTAAACTGCTTAGAGAGCACTTAGCTAATATAGACATATACATGCTATTGCTACAGCATGAAATAACTGGGCTCTTAGTAGATCACAAGGTGAGTGTGAGCCCGCAGTGTGGTACGGCAGCTAAGAAAGCCAACGTGATTCTTAGTTGCATCAATAGGAGCATGGTGACCAAGGAACGTAAATAGTAATAGTCCCACTCTATTCTGCTTTGGTCAGAACTCATTTGGAATACTGCGTCCAGTTCTGGGCACCTCATTTCAAGAAGGATATGTTCAAGCTGGAAGGTGTCCAGAGGGGGGCAACCAAAATGGTGGAGGGTCTGGAAGCCATGAAGCTCTCTGAGGAGAAGCTGAGGGATCTGGGGATGTTTAGTCTGCAGAAGAGGAGGTTAAGAGGGGACATGAGAGCCATGTTTAAATATTTGAAGGGATGCCACGTAGAGGAAGGAGAGGGCTTGTTTTCTGCTGCTCCAGAGACCAGGACAAGGAGCAATGGATTCAAGCTGCAGGAATGAAGATTCCAGCTGAACCTCAGGAAGAATTTCCTGATGGTCAGAGCTGGAACTTGCTGCCTCCATGGAGTGTGGTGGAATCTCCTTCTTTGGAGGCTTTTAAGCAGAGGCTGGATGGCCGTCTATTGGGAATGCTCTGATGGGTGTTTCCGTATGGCAAGGGGTTGGATTGGATGGCCCCTGGAGGTCTCTCCCAACTCTATGATTCTGTCATTCACTGAGACTCTATGAAAATAAATATAAAGCATATAAAAGATAACATCCACATTTTGAATTTTCAAAAGCCCATTCGTTGACGTTAACGTTTATAACTGAGCTCTCCTGGCCACACAGTCACTGTAACTCAAAGTTAACTTGCGAGTAATGAATTACAAACAACACCCACCCCCAAAACCCACCTGGAAAAGGGTCGGCGGGACTTGCTTCTTGACGAGGTGAGTCTGCACGTGATCGACCGCTTGCTTCGAAAAAGGCTGTAGGATAAAGGAGAGCAACGTTTTAAAACACGGGGTGAGAAAGCAAAGGGACCGTAGAAGCCCTCTCTCCATTGCACGGAAAAAAATATTCCAGCAAAAAAAAAAGAGGATAAGCACAACTATTAAATGTCACTCGCTGTCATCGTTCCAAGAGAACCCACAGCCCACCATTTCTGCTTTACGGATTTTTTAAAAATTATTTTTATTGATATTATTAGAATATATAAAAAAAATCACTAAGACATAATACCGTTTATGAAAAAACAACCATACATTCCTATGTATTTTCTCTATCCTCCTCTAATCCTACCTGGGACTTGTTATTATTTGCAAGCATAACGTAGCTGTACTTCTGGCATGAAATCATCAGAACCCCCCTCCTCCTCCCTGCCAGGATCTCCAAGGCAGGGCATGACGGGCTTTCCAAACTGTGTGTCACAACACGTTAGTGTGTCGCTTGAAGTGTGTGGGCGTCTCACCTCCCTGGCGGCAGCGGGCCAGGATCAGGTAGGGGGACTGCCTTTCTCGCTGCCACCACCCCCACTGGGGTCTTTCCCTCGGTGAGGGCGACAGCAGTGGGTCTCGTGTCCCAGGCTAAGCAGGCAATAAATTACGAGCCGCTGCTCAGTTCCTAATCACGCAGCCCGAGCTGAAGAATCCCCAAACAAATCCAAGGGGCAAATCCAAGGGGCAAATCCAAAACATAGCCCAAACAAGCAGAGTTCCAAAGTAAACCAGATCCAACCGCACAGGGTTTCAGGACTGAAGAGACCAGTTGCTGACCCTGGGAGGAAAGGCCAGCTGGAGCCCTCTTTCATCTATGGCTGCTGTCGCCACAAGTGTCCCCTCATTAGGGCTCATTTGCTGCTTATACTTAAATGCACCAAGTGATGCAGACCCTCCCTCTCACGACGTCTCTCTTACAGGGTAGGTGCTTCTGATTTGTCTTTGTCTATTTGTTCCCCTGGCTCAGGCCCCTGTTATTGTCTATTACCTCCCCCTGGAGCAGCTTCTGGGGAAACTCCTGCCTCTGGGGAAGCCTCTGTCTTGGAATGAGAATCCCCCTCCTCCTCCCTGCCAGGATCTCCAAGGCAGGGCATGACGGTGGGCCGGGATCAAGTAGGGGGACTGCCTTTCCCACTGCTGCCACCCTCACCGGGGTTTTTCGTTGGTGAGGGCAACGGCAGCGAGCCAGGATCAGGGGGAGGGCTGCCTTTCCCACTGTTTTAACCTCTGGTTTGCTAATAAAACTGAATTACTGTGTCGCGAAATGATGCAAGTCCAAAAAGTGTGTCACCAACGTGAACGGTTTGGAAAGTTCTGGTCTAGAATTTACGACGGTCGAAGCAGCCGAGTGCGGAACAACAAGTTGTCAAAAAGCAAGGGATGCCTGCATAGGAAACCACTTTCTTCTGCATTAATTGTTATGACCAGTGTACCAAACTGGACTTCCCATTAGTAGACGACTCCACTAGCCATGCTGCACCCAGTGCAACATCACAAACAAAACAGCCTGCGGGTTGGGAAGACAAGGTGTCGCCTCCTCAAGTGACCATCCATGAAGTACGTGGGTGGCCCCCCCACCCCGTTAAAGGAAGCACACTTCCTGGACCCAGTTTTAGGATCAACACCTGGTGCAACATCACTTTTGCTTGAGTCGGAACAAAACAAACAGCCTGCGGGTTGGGAAGACAGGGTGTCGCCTCCACAACTGACCATCCATAAACTACCTGGGTGCCCCCCCACCCCGTTAAAGGAAGCACACTTTCTAGACCCAGTTTTAGGATAAGAACTTTTTTTTTCCAAAGCCCTACGCACGTGGGAGCAGGAGAGAAGCTCCTTCATGATGTAGGTGTCGTAGATCTGTCGGCTCCGGCTAAGGCGATCCTCCTCCGAGTCCAGCTTTTCATACTCTTTTATCTGCAAGAGACAAAGGGCAGAAATGTAGGATTTGAAGCCAGCTTGACGGGTGTCCCTTACTGCAAGGGCTGTCTCTTATCTGAGGGCCAGAAAGTTTCTCCCCTACAGGACTAGCAGGGGTCCCTTTATCGTAAGAGATGTCTTTTGTTTGGGGGCCGGAATGCTTGTCCCTTAGAGGACTGACTCATTACAGTCGCCACCCCACATCTGCTGGTTTGACTTTCATGGGTTTGATTATTTGCAAGTTTCTTGCACCTCAACACCTCTTTTTCCAGGGAGAACCTTTCCTTCCAGCAGCTCCAATCAGGCCACACGGCTCTCTAAAAATCCACCTCTGGTCCGCCTCTTCCACCAGTGACTACCTGGCCAGCTAAGGACAGATCACAGCCCAATTTCTCAGCACCAGAAACTCTCTCCTTATTGTTTTTAAAGCTACACGACCATGCTTATTGAATGGTTGACCAGCTAGTGGGGTGCCACCAGGTTCTGCCCTGGGCCCAGGGCTATCCAATATCTTCATCCATGACTTGGATGAGGGAGTGGAGGGCATGCTGATCACATCTGCAGATGATAACAAACTGGGAGGGGTGGCTAACACACCAGAGGATAGGATCAAATTTCAATCCAACCTTGACAGATTGGAGAGCTGGGCCAAAGCGAACAAAATGAATTTCAACAGAGAGAAATGTAGGGTCCTACACTTAGGCAGAAAAAATGGAAGTCACAAGTATAGGATGGGGGACGTGTGGCTGGATAGCAGTACGTGTGAAAGGGATCTAGGAGTCTTCATGGACCACAAGTTGAACATGAGCCAGCAGTGTGATGCGGCAGCCAAGAAAGCCAATGCGATTCTTGCTTGCATCAATAGGAGTAGGGTGTCCAGATCGAGGGACGTCATTGTACCACTCTATTCTGCATTGCTAGGCCTCATTTGGAATAATACTGTGTCCAGCCAGTTCAACAGGCTGGAACGTGTCCAGAGGAGGGCGACCAAAGTGGTGGAGGATCTGGAAGCCATGAAGCCCTGTGAAGAACGCCTTAGGGAGCTGAGTACGTTTAGTCTGCAGAAGAGAAGGTTAAGAGGGGACATGAGAGCCATGTTTAAATATTTGAAGGGATGTCATGTTGAAGATGGAGCAAGCTTGTTTTCTGCTGCTCCAGAGACTAGGACAAGGAGCAATGGATTCGAGCTGCAGGAAAGGAGATTCCACCTGAACCTCAGGAAGAACTTCCTGATGGTCAGGGCTGTCCGGCAGTGGAATATGGAATGTGGTGGAGTCTCCTCTTTCTTTGGAGGTTTTTAAGCAGAGGCTGGATGGCCATGTGCTGGGAATGCTTTGATGGGGGTTGGACTGGATGGCCCCTGGGTTCTCTTCCAACTCTACGATTAAATTGGATAATGAAAGGTTATTATTAACTCTAGAAGGGGCAGATCTACCCTTCGGATGGCACTCGTACCTATGGTATGAGAAAGCAAAAATAAATAGAGAGTTTAATAACCATTTTATCAGAAAGTTCCTGTTGAGAAGCTGGCTACTGTACAAAAGGAAGTTCTACATAAAATCACCTTTATGGGTTTCACCACATGAAGCTTTTTATAGGAGAGAGAAACCTCAATTAAATAAATGGATTACATATAGTGATATACTGAAAATTCAAGGAGATAAAATCTTATTAAAAAGTAAAGAGGAACTGATTAAAAGCGGACTCCCCACCCATTGGCTGTTACAGAGACAACTTGCGGAGAAGTTTTAAGACAAACCAAAGAATAACAGGAATAGAAACGAAGGAGAATGACTTTGATAAACTGCTAAAACCAGGAACGGAACACCTTATTGCGAAGATATATAAACTCTTATTAAGTTTAGAATTAGAAAAAGAAAGTATAAAACAGAAACCCTCTCCTGATGCCACCTCCGCCAGCGGCGTATCTAAACAGCACATAGGGCAAGCACCATTCCTCAGCCCCCTCCCCACAAACACACACACATTTTGTGATTTTTCCCACTTTTGCAGGGGCCCTTTGCTCCGAGCGCTATTTCACACACCTTCGCGTCCCTCTCCAGCCTCCGGTCTTGTTCCTTCGCTATGCATGTTGTAAACGAAACACAAGGCTGGAAAGGGACTGAGGATCTGCAGAACGACAGGAATAACGCTTGGTGCGAATCCACACCTTCTGCTGCATCACAGATTATAGAATCATAGAAATGTAGAGTTGGAAGAGACCCCAGGGGCCATCCAGTCCAACCCCTGCCATGCAGGAACACCCTCAAAGCACTCCCTGTGACAGATGGCCATCCAGCCTCTGCTTAAAAATCTCCAAGGAAGGAGCCTCCACTACACTACAAGGCAGCAGATTCCACTGCCGGACAGCCCTGACTGTCAGGAAGTTCTTCCTGAGGTTCAGGTGGAATCTCCTTTCCTGCAGCTTGAATCCATTGCTCCTTGTCCTGGTCTCTGGAGCAGCAGAAAACAAGCTCTGACCATCGAGGAAGTTCTTCCTGAGGTTCAGGTGGAATCTTCTTTCCTGCAGCTTGAATCCATTGCTCCTTGTCCTGGTCTCTGGAGCAGCAGAAAACAAGCTCTGACCATCAAGGAAGTTCTTCCTGAGGTTCAGGTGGAATCTCCTTTCCTTCAGCTTGAATCCATGGCTCCTTGTCCTGGTCTCTGGAGCAGCAGAAAACAAGTCCCCTCCTTCCTCTACATGGCATCCCTTCAGATATTTAAACATGGCTATCATGTCCCCTCTTAACCTCCTCTTCTGCAGACTAAACATACCCAGCTCCCTAAGTCTATCCCCATAAGGCTTCTTTGCTTCCAGGCCTCTCACCATTCTGGTCACTCTCCTCTGGACTTGCTCCAGCTTGTCAATATCCTTCTTGAATTGGGGTGCCCAGAACTGGACACAGGATTCAAGATGGGGTCTAACCAAAGCAGAGTAGAGTGATAACATCACCTCTCTCAATCTAGACACCATACTCCTATTGATGCAGCCGAGAATTGCATTGGCTTTCTTGGCTGCCGCCTCACACTGCTGGCTCATTTTCAGCTCGTGGTCTATGAAGACTCCCAGATCCCTTTCACACGTCCTGCTATCCAGCCACGTGTCCCCCATCCTATATTTCTGGATTCCATTTTTTCTACCTAAGTGTAGGACCTTGCACTTCTCTCTGTTGGTCTCTCTCCAGCCCCGCATCTCGTTCATTTGCTAACTGCGTTGTGCGTGAGACGCAAGGGTGGAGAGAGACCAAGGATCTGAAAGACGAAAGAGTGCCACAGCTATCGCTCGGAAGGTTGGTGGCAAAAAAAATAAAAATAAAATTGGTTTGGGTTTTTCGGGGGATTTCGGGATAAGGGATAACCAACCTCGGACATCACTCCCCATTTTTAATGGCGTCAACTTAGTCTTCTTTTTTGAGCACTTCTTTTTGGGGAATTACAACCTATGTTTTTATTTCTCAAGGGGAGAAAAACAGAGCAAGAACTAAAACCTTTGCCTCTTGCTTCTCCCCGCCACCGCTCGCTCTCAAGCCTGGCAATTTGGGGCCTATTTTGGGAATCGACAGAGAAGATCTGCCGGTGAAGCTGCAATCAAGCTTCTTAAGGCTAACGAGACTCAGCTCCGTCTGCTAATTCCACTAATCAGCTTCCATGGATTTAAAAAAAAAGAGGGAGGGAGAGAAAAAAAGCTCTGCATTTTTTATCAGATCTGCAAACGTCAACAGAACCAAAGCGGAGCAAAGACAGCGGTTGGTCTGCCGTTCTTCTGTGCCTTCACGTCAACCTTGACAAATGGCAAAAATAATTTCTAGGGTTTTCTTCCCAGATTTGTTTGGAAGAGGTCTGTCCCCACTGCTTTTCTCCGTGGCTCAGAGAGTGTGACCCTCATATCCCAGAGCGATCCCAGATTATGACACCACAGTGCCTCTGAGCATGGACGGATTGCCAAAACCCTCTTAAGCGGAGAGAACTACCCCTGTTAATTGTCAATATTGCATATTCCGGACTCGCCAGTTCCACGTCCTCTCCCAGGTTCTGAGACCGACAATTTTAAGACCCACAGAGAAGGATGAGAAAGCACAGAGGTTGCTAACATGCGAGAGTTCTTCGTGCTGGTCTCCAAAACCAACGGCGTATTTTCACGAAACCAGGATCAGGCTCAAGAGAGAGCCAAGTGGGTCGGAGGGACGTGGCGGCAAACTTTCCTACTTGGCTGAGAAACTGAGACTCTGTTATATTTATTCATTCATTCACTTGCTGCAATTATTACTATTTTTTTTAAAAACAGCTTCCTTTCCTCCCACTCCTGGGGAGAGGAAAGTAAAGATAAAAATTCTTAAAGTGAGTAAAAGTGTGAATCATGGCAATTAACTCTCTTCTTATTACTGGAACGTGCCACATTATCCAGTATTTATCATTTATCATTATCATTATCGGACCGTGCCACATTTTCTAATACTTACCATTTATCATTATTATTACTGGAATGTGCCACATTATTGAATATTTATCATTTATCATTATCATTACTGGAAGGTGCCACGTTATCAAATAGTTATCATTTATCACTATCATTACTGGAAGGTGCCACGTTTTCCAATACTTACTATTTATCATTATTATTACTGGAACGTGCCACGTTATTGAATATTTATCATTTATCACTATCATTACTGGAAGGTGCCACATTATCCAATATTTATCATTTATCACTATCATTACTGGAAGGTGCCTCGTTATCGAATATTTATCATTTATCATTATCATTACTGGAAGGTGCCACGTTATCCAATAGTTATCATTTATCATTATTATTACTGGAACGTGCCACGTTATTGAATATTTATCATTTATCACTATCATTACTGGAAGGTGCCACGTTATCCAATATTTATCATTTATCACTATCATTACTGGAAGGTGCCACGTTATCAAATATTTATCATTTATCATTATCATTACTGGAAGGTGCCACGTTATCAAATAGTTATCATTTATCACTATCATTAATAGTTATAATTTATCATTATCACTACTGGACTGTGCCACATTATCTGCTATTTATAATTTATCACTATCATTACTGGAACGTGCCACGTTATCTAGTATTTATCATTATCATTACTGGAACGGACCACATTATCTAATATTTATCATTTTCATTACGGGAATGTGCCACATTATCTGATACTTATCATTTATCGTTATCACTACTGGACTGTGCCACGTTATCTAGTATTTATAATTTATCATTATCATTATTGGAATGTGCCACATTTTCTGGTACTTATAATTGATCATTATCACGACTGGGCAATGCCACGTTATCTGGTATTTACGATTATCTTTACTGGAATGTGACACATCATCTGACAGTCTTTATAATTTACCGTCACCATTATTGGAATGTGCCACGCTATCTGATGACCTTTGTAATTTATTATCATCGTCATTACTTGAATGTGCAACATTTCCGATGACCTAACAACCGAAAATAACGACAAATAATGACCAGATAATACGGCACGTTCCGGTAACAACAATGACACCTTTGCAACCCTAAGTTGAACTTGTCTTGGTAAGATTTGTTCAGCGGGGGTTGCCTTTGCCTTCCTCTGAGGCTGAGAAAGTGTGGCTTGCCAAATATCTCACCCGGGGAGGTCTCCATGGCCAAGCAGGGATTCGAACCTTGGTCTACAGAGTCATAGTTTCCAAAGGGGTCAGTTTTTCCGGGCACGGGCAGTCCAAGAATCCTGCCCGAATGCCTGATGGAAAACCACGGCAGCTGCCAGTCTGAGTTGGCAACGCTGGGCTGGATAGACCACCTATCCCCTTCCTCACTGCGAGAGTGGCTTCATGTCTCCATTCTCCAGGATGTGCTGTTTTCATAATTAAACATATTTATGGCTGGAAAACACGTTTGGCTGGGAGCACGTGCCAAGTCAGCTCATCCGTTCAGAGGATTAGGTGGCTAAATCCGACGCTAACGGGTTTGTGATAATCCCCCTCAACCCCTGTGCACCCCCGAAAAGAATAGAAGACAAAACTGCCCAGGTGATCCAGACCTTCCCTATTCACCCTACCTGACCAAGACATTTAAGAGACCGTCAAGACTCCCATAAACGTTTTGTCATCTAGAGTTAAGGCAATCAGCCCGTTCCGGACTCCTTTGTCAGTCCGGTGGGAAAGCCAGTGCTGCTTTATTTCCAGGTAGGAAATAATTTATATAAACCCCAGCTTTGGCCTCAGCAAGCTGTAGTATTATGTGTCAACGGCTGGCGGAGACCAAGCAGACGCGGGGTGAGCGGCTGGAGTTGAACAGCGTTTATTAGAGGGAGCCAATAAACAGAGGGTTACAGCACCCCCACAGGAAAGCCCCCGCTCGAGCGTACACCAGTCCCAAAGCAAAGGTTAAGTCCCAAAGTAAATGCAAGCTAATTCTCAAGCAAAGGCAGGGTTACATCACCCAAAGCAAGGCGGAGTGCTTAGCCACCAGGGAGGCTGGACGCGGTCATCGGAGGGAGGGGCCGGACCCGGATGCAGGCAGAGGAGGACGTGGTAGACTGACGGTTGTTGCTCTGTAGTCCTCCTCTCCCAGCACCCGTCCTATATAGCCCCTAGCCCAGCTGTGACCAATCTGGCGTCCAGGCTCCCATCCATGTCAGCAGCAGCCCCTGGGACGTCCAAGCCTCCATCTACGGTGGCCTCCGCGGCATCCGGACTCTCGTCCGCGGCATCGGCGGCCTCCGCGGCGTCCGGGTTCCCATCTGCGGCAGCGGCAGCGTCCACAGCGGCGGCGGCGAGCTCGGCCGGGCCCATGACATTATGCTGCACATGGTACTGTTACCCTGATTTCTGGGGGTCCCCTGGGGAACACCTAGATTCGCTCCAAAACGCAAAGGTTGGGGAAATTAACAGAGCAGTGTCAATAGCAAAAGAAGGGGCACGGCAACCCAGCAGAATCTTGTACCCCATGTTTACGGGGTCAGGCCAAGCAAGAAGCCAGATGATCGAACTAATAAATGGATTTTATTAATAAATGTGTTCTCACACACCAAGGAACTCACTCACTCGTGCACACAAGGCCTATTTGAGAAGGGAAAGAGGTGAAAATTGAAAGGGGATTCTGCGGGGAAGGTGTAAAGGCGGTGACCCTGCACCTATTCTGAAATTTTTGGGCCGGGAAGCGGCGAGAAGGACGGAGCTCAGCGAAGAGAGACGGCTGAGGGGATCCCTCGACTAACGGAGGGCTGGTCTGGTAACGTTGGGGGAGTTCTCCGAAGAGACCCTCCAAAACGGGGACTACATATCGGGAAAGAACGTACCTCGAGGGCAGGTCCTCTCCCGGGAAGAAGAATGGTCAAAATAGAAGGAAAAATGCCGCACAATGGTAACTTGATGGTTTGCATAATCGGTTCGTGTAAACGGACCTCACCCTTGTAGGATTCTCCAAAGTCAGAGTGACTCAACCTGGAGGAAACCCGGTAATCCCTTCAAGCTGGGTATCTGTGGCTGGGGACCCTTTGTTCGGGCAGATGTGTCCAGCCTGAGCTGTCCTTGGGAAACGTGACGGGGGATATTCCTCGGTTTGGTCGTTCGGCTGCCTTGTCTACGCACCCACCCGGCACCTGGCATGGCGGGAATATTTGATTTTATATCCCCCCAGGACGGGGCCTGTCACCGGAGTAACAGTACCCCCGATTCCTCTTCCCCCGTCCTGTCCTCGGACGCCATCCAGGCCACTCCCCTCCGAACTTCTGCTCCAGGACGGGTAATCTCTCGCTATCCAACCTTTTATGCCTGGCTTTCCAATAGCCTTGTGTGGCTCTTCACAGTGTCTCATTGCCTGTATTCTTGTTAATTGCCAACAAAATACCCCGTTTAACCTTCAACTGGAGTCCTCTCTACAGGTACACAGGTGAAAAGATCATGACAGGTTTCCTTTGAGCTGAAATTTTCCCGGTTTCTAAGGACACGCTGGCATTGCGGGGGGACCTCAAAGTTCCCCATCTCTTAGAGCAGCGGTTCTCAACCTGTGGGTCGGGACCCCTTTGGGGGTCGAACGACCCTTTCACAGGGGTCGCCTACGACCATCGGAAAATACGTATTTCCAATGGTCTTAGGCTCCTTTCCCTCCTTGGTGGTGGTGCACAAGCGCGAGCCACACACTCGCGTCCTCCTGCCCCCTGTTCAGAAGGGACTGAAATCGCTCCCCTTCTCCGCTACTGGGAGAACCTCCCGTCTGACGGGCCAGCTTGGGGGGGGGGCGGTGGCAGCACGGGGGAAGCCCCTCCTCGCCACGGCCCCTGCCCCACTCGCCACGGAGGGGGGCGCTGCAGAAGGGCCAGGGGGCCACAAGGCAGCACTTTTCCGGGGGGCGAGCTGTGCCCGGTGCAAAAGACAAAGGCACTGGGATTCCTCCCCCCGCCAGTCAGGGTCGGCACTCTGGAATTTTTTCCCCACACTGCCCCCCCCAGCGGAAACGAGAGCGAAGCAGAAGCAGAGCCTGGGGGGGTTCTCGGAGTTTTTTCCCGGGGGAGACACACGGCCCGCCCCGCCCCGTTCCTGGCCGGTGAGGCGGCCATTGCCGGGGGGGGAGGCATTGTAAATAATAAATAAATAATTTTAAGGTTGGGGGTCACCACGACATGAGGAACTGTATTAAAGGGTCACGGCATTAGGAAGGTTGACTTAGACTAACAGCACAGAAAATCTCCAGTTCAGTCATTAATTGCACTTCAAATTAAAGCTTGAAAGAATTCTGCTTGAGTGGACAGTTGCCGACTGGAGTTGTTAATACTGGCCTAGATGGACCCCTGAGGTTCTGACTTGATATAAACGCAGCTTCATGTTTTCCTACACAGAAGGTCCACAACTCCATTCCCAGTTTGGTCTGGGAAAGGATTCATAGAATCATAGAAATGTAGATTTGGAAGAGACCCCCAGGGGACATCCAGTCCAACCCCCTGTCATGCAGGAACACCCTCAAAGCACTCCTGACAGTTGGCCATCCAGCCTCTGCTTACAAACCTCCAAGGAAGGAGACTCCACTACACTCCATGGAGGCAGCAGATTCCACTGCCGGACAGCCCTGACCATCAGGAAGTTCTTCCTGAGGTTCAGTGGAATCTCCTTTCCTGCAGCTTGAGTCCATTGCTCCTTGTCCTGGTCTCTGGAGCAGCAGAAAACAAGCTCTCTCCCTCCTCTACGTGGCATCCCTTCAAATATTTAAACATGGCTCTCATGTCTCTTCTTAACCTTCTCTTCTGCAGACTAAACATACCCAGCTCTCTAAGTATATCCTCAGAGGGCTTCATGGCTTCCAGGCACCTCACCATTTTGGTCGCCCTCCTCTGGACTTGCTCCAGCTTGACCATGTCCTTCTTGAATTGGGGTGCCCAGAACTGGACACAAGATTCAAGATGGGGTCTAACCAAAACAGAGTAGAGTGGTCCCACGACCTCCCTCGATCTAGACACCAGACTCCTATTGATGCAGTCGAGAATTGCATTGGCCTTCTTGGCTGCCGCATCACACTGCTGGCTCATGTTCAGCTTGTGGTCTATGAAGACTCACAGATCCCTTTCACACGTACTGCTGTCCAGCCACGTGTCCCCCATCCTATATTTCTGTATTCCATTTTTTCTATCTAAGTGTAGGACCTTCCACTTCTCTCATTTTGTTAGCCTCAGCCCAGCTCTCCAATCTATCCAGGTCATTTTGAATTCAGATCCTGTCCTCTGGCGTATTAGCCACCCCTCCCGAGGCCAGGAATCCTGACAGAGAACCATGGCTGCTGCCAGTCAGAGCTGGGAATAATGGGTAAAGATAATTATTTTTTAAAAAATTCTTATTGATGGTTTACGAGGTATAGAAAGTCGAAATAAATAAAAAGTTGGAAAGGCATACATACTAGAAATATTGGGATACGAATTGTTATTTCATATTTTAAATTTAAGACTTTAGATATATTACATTAGGTTAGTAGACCACTTTAGAGATGGCATGATTTCTTAATTTTTTTATATGCTGCAGATAACTTGAATAATAATAATTATTTTTATTATTATTATTTTAATAACAATTATATATTATTATATTATTATTAAAATTTGAAAGACTCAAGACTGAAAGGTTTATTGCTATTATACTTTTGTGGGGGGTTTTTTAGATTAAACTTTCAATATTAAACACTATTAGCCAATAAAATATACTAGAGTGCTATGAAAAGGGTTTACAAGCTGCCACTACAGGGATGTGAACCTCTTTTTTAAGTCAATGTTAGGTAGTTTTGTTTTGTTATGGTTAGTTAGTTATAGTTAGTGTTTTGTTGGTCTATTTTGTATTGTGTGTTTTTTTATTATTTTAGAGTTTTGTATTTTCTATTTTGTGTGGTTATGTATTAATTTTAAAAAAAAAGATTTGGGAAAAATGGGCTAAATATTCCAATGTGGAAGACAGCAGGTTCAATTCGCGTGAATTTCACAGGCGAAATTCCTTCGGCAAGGAATCCTCAAAGACGGTTTTGCCAGTTCCTTCCTCTGAAATATTGCCCTACAGCACCTGGGATTTGTTGGTGGTCTCCCATCCAAGCACTAACCAGGGCTGGGCCTGCTTAGCTCCCAGGATTAGAGACAGGGTCTTCTTCGTGGCTGCTCCCAACCTGTGGAACTCCCCTCCGCAGGAGAGTCCGGTTCACCCGCTCTCAGCTCTGTTTCCATTGGCAGGCAGAGACCTTTTTACTTACCATATTTGCTGGCGTATATAATATATATACTAGTATATAAGATATATATATATATTACCAGTATATAATATATATATATATACACATATATATATATATTACCAGTATATAAGACGACCCCCATTTTGAAGCAGTAATTTTCAGGGGGAAAAGTGAGTTTTAACTGCCAGCCAATATAGCAGGTAGTCTTAAATTAGGAGCTAAAATTATAAATAAAATTATAATTAAATTATAAATGATGTGCTTAAATTATGAGACAGGAGGGAGTTTTGAGCAGCAGGTGCTTTGCTTTTTATCTTTCCAACATTGCTTTAAAATGAGCTTCAATTTTTTTTTAAATCAAATGCTTTTTAAAAAAATTAAAACTCTTGTTTAAGGTTTTTTTAAGCTGTGGTTTAAGCTTTTTTTCCCACTTTGGAGAATAGTAACAAAAATGAATATTTGGCAAGTCTTCCCTGGTACTTACATGTAAAGTCATTCCCCGAAGAAGAGTGGCGAGCGTGGAGTTCGAGACACGCTGCCAAAATTAGAAAGCGGCCGTTACCCGATAACCTTTTTTTTTAAAAAAAAAAGAAAAAAATATTGACAGCTGGGGCTGAATCACTCCTTCGGCCCACAAACGAACTGCTCATAATCACGACCCCCGTGGCAACAGATGAGATTCCTCGTGAGTAGGGGGGCTTCTTGTGACCGACATGCTAATCTGACGGGGTTTTTCTAATGTTCAAAAAAAAGGAAGGGACCACAGAAACAAAACTTGGGTTCAAGGGCATATTGGAGTAGAGATTGTCTAGTCTATTTACCATTATTATTAATTATTATTATTATTATTATTATTATTATTATTATTATTATTATTATTACTACTACTACTACAAAATTCAAAATGACCTGGATGGGAGAGCTGGGCCGAGGCGAACAAAATGAAATTCAACAGAGAATGGTCCTACACTTGGGTAGAAAGAATGGAATGCACAAATATAGGATGGGGGACACGTGGCTGGATAGCAGGACGTGTGGAAGGGATCTAGGAGTCTTGGTGGACCACCAGCTGAACATGAGCCAGCAGTGTGATGCGGCAGCCAAGAAAGTCAATGCAATTCTCGGCTGCATCAATAGGAGTCTGGTGTCTAGATCGAGGGAGGTCCTGGTACCACTCTACTCTGCTTTGGTTAGGCCCCATCTTGAATACTGTGTCCAGTTCTGGGCACCCCAATTCAAGAGGGACATGGTCAAGCTGGAGCAAGTCCAAAGGAGGGCAACCAAAATGGTGGAGGGTCTGGAAGCCATGAAGCCCTCTGAGGATAGATTTAGAGATCTGGGTATGTTTAGTCTGCAGAAGAGAAGGTTAAGAGGGGACATGATAGCCATGTTTAAATATTTGAAGGGAAGCCATGTAGAGGAAGGAGAGGGCTTGTTTTCTGCTGCTCCAGAGACCAGGACAAGGAGCAATGGATTCAAGCTGCGGGAAAGGAGATTCCACCTGAACCTCAGGAAGAATTTCCTTGATGGTCAGAGCTTGTTTTCTGCTGCTCCAGAGACCAGGACAAGGAGCAATGGATTCAAGCTGCGGGAAAGGAGATTCTACCTGAACCTCAGGAAGAACTTCCTTGATGGTCAGAGCTTGTTTTCTGCTGCTCCAGAGACCAGGACAAGGAGCAATAGATTCAAGCTGCGGGAAAGGAGATTCTACCTGAACCTCAGGAAGAACTTCCTTGATGGTCAGAGCTTGTTTTCTGCTGCTCCAGAGACCAGGACAAGGAGCAATGGATTCAAGCTGCAGGAAAGGAGATTCCACCTGAACCTCAGGAAGAACTTCCTGACAGTCAGGGCTGTCTGGCAGTGGAATCTGCTGCCTCCATGGAGTGTAGTGGAGTCTCCTCCTTCCTTGGAGGTTTTTAAGCAGAGGCTGGATGGCCATCTGTCGGGAGTGCTTTGAGGGTGTTCCTGCATGGCAGGGGGTTGGAATGGATGGCCCCTGGGGTCTCTTCCAACCCAGCATTTCTATGATTCTACTACTACTACTACTATTATTATTATTATTATTATTATTTATTTGTATCCGCCTCTCCATATGGATCGAGGCGGCAAACAACTTACAAATAGCATGTACTTTGATACATTTTTCTATACATGCCCCCAACAAGCTGGGTACTCATTTTACCGACCTGCAGAAGGATGGAAGGCTGAGTCAACCTTGGAACCCAGCAGGATCGAACTCACAACCTTGTGGCTTGCAGTACTGGCATTTAACCACTGCGCCACCAGGGCTTATTTCTTTATTATTTTGGTGTGCCTCAAGTCCTTTACAAACTTCTGGCAGCCCCAAGACAAATCAATCACAGAGTTTTCACTGCAAGATTAATTCAGAGGTGATTTGCCACCACTGCCTTCCTCCGAGGCTGAGAGAGTATGACCTGCCCAAAACCTCACGGCCAAGCAGGGACTTGAACCCGGATCTTCCGGAGACGTCCAACCGCTTCACTCCGTTCTGTAGTTTAATCCTTGTTGTTGTGCGCCTTCTCCTCTTTTAATGAGGTTTTTCCTGGCAAGATTTGTCCAGAGGAGGTTTGCCTTTGCCTTCCTCGGAGGCTGAGAGAGTGTGACCTGTCCAAGGGTCACCCAGTCAGTTTCCGTGGCTGAGCGGGGTCTTCAAGGTCACGGTCTGATGCTTAAACCATTACACCATATTGGCTATTACTACTACTTTCCAGGACTCAAAAATAAGTTTAAAAAATTACAAAAATGGAAGATTAATAATAATAATAATAATAATAATAATAATAGTAGTAGTAGTAGTAGTAGTAGTAGTAATAATAGTAATAATAATAATAATATTTATTTCTATCCTGCCTCTCCAGATGGATGGAGGCAGCGAACAGCAATAATGCATCAATTACATCATTAAAAACATACCCAATCCTCTCCACCCGCCAACCCAGCTAAAACCAACCCCCTAAAACACCTAACAATTAACAATTAATTAACTATTAAAGGAACAGCAGGACAATTGGTGGGAGGCAATGGAAGTTCTAGTCTTGGAAGGGATTGAATGGAGGGTATAATGGGGGAAAATATTGAGAAGAAATACGGGACGCGGCTATTTTACAAGACGGAACCGAAACTGGCAGATGTTGGAAACGACCCGGAAGAAGAGAAATTATATGATCCAATTATATGATATGATGCTTCGGCTGGCTAATTGGATTAAAGCTGCAAATACAAGTAATTGTGTTAAAACTTGGGACCCCCTCATTGCTTATTTAAGAGGTAGATGGGGAGACCTAGCGATAGATTTGGGCACGTAACCGAAATTGAAACTGGATAATTAGAGGGGTCTAAATAATCTCATTTTATTAGTGTTGATTTTTGTTATTGGGTATAGATGGAGCATATTAATGAATTAATGCTCGGACAACAAGGAAATGCAGCGGTGAGTACTGCTCAGAATCCTAGAGTTGGAAGGGACCCCCAGGGGCCATCCAGTCCAACCCCCTGCTATGCAGAAACACACATCAAAGCAATCCTTTTGACAGAGGGCCATCCAGCCTCGGATTAAAAGCCTCCAAAGAAGGAAGAGACCCCACCACGCTCGACGGAGGCAGCCGCAGATTCCACTCTTGAACTGCTCTTAACCATCAGGAAGTTCTTCCTAAGGGTTAGGTGGAATCTCTTTTCCTCCTGTAATTTGTCTCCATTGCTCCACGTCCTTGTCTCCAGAGCAGCAGAAAACAAGCTTGCTCCATCTTCAACATGACATCCCTTCAAACATTTAAACATGGCTCTCATGTCCCCTCTTAACCTTCTCTTCTGCATACTCAACACTCCCAGCTCCCTAAGACGCTCCTTAGAGGGCTTCATGGCTTCCAGACCCTCCACCTCTGGACATGCTCCAGCTTGTCCTTATCCTTCTTGAAATGAGGTACCCAGAACTAGACACAAGATCGTTCCAGATGAGGCCAGAATAGAGTGGTAGCATTACCCTCCTCGATCTGGACACCATACTCCTATTGATGCAACCAAGAATCGTGTTGGCTTTCTTGGCCGCTGCATCACACTGCTGGCTCATGCTCAGCTTGTGGTCCACCAAGACTCCTAGATCCCTTTCACATGGACTGCTATCCAGCCATGTTCCCCCATCCTATATTTGTATGTCCCATTTTTTCTGCCTAAGTGCAGGACCTTACATTTCTCTCTGTTGAAATTCATTTTGTGAGCTTTGGCCAAGCTTTGATGGCATCCTCTTGCCTGGCAGAAATGGGATTGGACTGAGTGGCCCTTGGGGGTCTCTTCCAGCTCTAGGATTTCATGATTCTAAGATGCTTAAATAAATAAAATATATATAATAAAATATAATATAAATAAAATAAAATATAATAAAATTGACATGAAGAACAACTGCCAACTTTTGGTTTTGAAATGTAAATAATTTAATAACTGCAGATCTAATTTGGCATTACCAGGTAATGCACGCAATCAAATAAGCATCCTAGATTTTTTTTTTAAGATCTTCCAGGCTGATATTTTATTGAGCTTCCAAGATATACCTAGAATTAATGTTAATTCTTATTAATTCAATATTATGAAATATTGAAACAACTGCTGCATCAATTTTACCTGTTTCTTCTGCAACAGTAAATTCAACATTTGCATTATTCCTTATCAAAGAAACGATATAACTTTAACATCTATAACCTGGAATGATAGGAGAACAATTAATTAATCAATTAATCACAATATAGGGTTAATAAAACTACATCTTTCATTTCATAGACTCATAGAATCATAGAAATGTAGAGTTGGAAGAGACCCCAGAGGCCATCCAGTCCAGCCCCCTGCACATCAGACTCCACTTCTGATCTACTGAGAAATTGCACCAAGTATCCTAGATTTTGAAATATAACTTAGAGGAAGCTGAATATAAGATTACAAAAGATCTATCCTAAGCAGTGCTGGAAGTCGTTAGTTTTTATAGGTTCAGATTAGTTTTCACTTCTCGTGATTTTTTTAGACATTTCCGCAGTATTATACGTAAGCAATATATAGTCTTTATTATGGGTTTTCTCTTGTACTTTATCCTTTATATGTAGCCTGAGATATTCAAAAGGCAAGTGTTTTAACAAAAATATTCTTTAAAAAAGAAGCTTCTGAGCTGCAAATTCCATCCTCCCGTCTTCCATCCAGATGCGCTTCGGTTGCATTTGCTTCCCACCTAAGTTTCTCTAAGACAACCGAACAAGCTGGAGCAAGTCCAGAAGAGGGCGACCAAAATGGTGGAGGGTCTGGAAGCCATGAAGCCCTATGAGGTTAGACTTAGAGAGCTGGGGATGTTTAGTCTGCAGAAGAAAAGTTTAAGAGGGGACAGGATAGCCATGTTCAAATATTTAAAAGGATGTAATATGGGGGATGGAGCTAGCCTGTTTTCTGCTGCTCCAGAGACCAGGACAAGGAGCAATGGATTCAAGCTGCAGGAAAGGAGATTCCACCTGAACCTCAGGAAGAACTTCCTGACAGTCAGGGCTGTCCGGCAGTGGAATCTGCTGCTGCCTCCATGGAGTGTGGTGGAGTCTCCTCCTTCTTTGGAGGTTTTTTGGCAGAGGCTGGATGGTCATCTGTCGGGAGTGCTTTGATGGGTGTTCCTGCATGGCAGGGGGTTGGACTGGATGGCCCCTGGGGTCTATTCCAACTCTACATTTCTATGATTCTATGATTCTATGAAGGGATGTCATGTTGAAGATGGAGCAAGCTGGTTTTCTGCTGCTCCAGAGACTAGGACAAGGAGCAATGGATTCAAGCTGCAGGAAAGGAGATTTCACCTGAACCTCAGGGAAAACTTCCTGATGGTCAGAGCTGTCTGGCAGTGGAATCTGCTGCTGCCTCAATGGAGTGTGGTGGAATTTCCTCCTCTTTTGGAGGTTTTTAAGCAGAGGCTGGATGGCCATCTGTCGGGAGTGCTTTGAGGGTGTTCCTGCATGGCAGAATGGGGTTGGACTGGATGGCCCCTGGGGGTCCCTTCCAACTCTACATTTCTATGATTCTATGATTCTATGATTCTATGAATTCTTCTCCATTTAAATACTAGCGTTCATAGTTATATACTTAAAATTACAGCTGGGCCCCCCACACTCACTAGGGTTGGGGGTCGCCGGGACCCCACAAAAGTAGAAAAGCCACAAATATCAAAATGTGTGTCAAAATACTTTTTGACGACGTAAGTTGTAGATCAGGGTGCAGCTGTATGCATTATTCTTTTTCTTGTCCGGCTTTTGCAGAGTGCTTCTATATTCTCTTGATTTAAAAATATTGCAAAAATGTGTGTGTGTCTGTGTGTATGTGAGAACTGGGCCGAGGGAGGGTGGCAGGGGGTCCAAACCAGGTCACAGAAAGGAGAGGGAAATGGACTCCTTGGCACGGAGGCCCTATGTCTCCCCTCTCCTGCCCATCGCCTTCCTTGGTTGTCTTTGGGGGTCATCGGGAGAGGGTTTTTCTGCTGAGAAACTGGCTGCCCAGGTATGGCTGGCAGAGGAGGAGGAGGAGGAAGACCGAAGGTGAGTTTTTCTAAAAGACTGCATGGCCTGATCAGAACCACAGAGAGGGGAATCATAGAATAATAGAGTTGGAAGGGACCCCAGAGGCCATCCAGTCCAACCCCCTGCCATGCAGGAATGCCCATCAAAGCACTCCCTTGGACAGATGGCCATCCAAAAACCTCCAGAGAAGGAGGAGACTCCACCACACTCCATATTCCACTGCCAGACAGCTCTGACCGTCAGGAAGTTCTTCCTGAGGTTCAAGTGGAATCTCCTTTCCTGCAGCTGGAATCCATTGCTCCTTGTCCTGGTCTCTGGAGCAGCAGAAAACAAGCACACTCCCTCTTTGACATAACACCTCTTCAAATATTTAAACATGGCTCTCATGTCCCCTCTTAACCTCCTCTTCTGCAGACTAAACATCCCCAGATCCCCCAGTTGCTCCTTGTAGGGCTTCATGGCTTCCAGACCCTCCACCATTTTGCTCGTCCTCCTCTGGACACGTTCCAGCTTGTCCATATCCTTCTTGAATTGAGGTGCCCAGAACTGGACACAGGATTATTGCAAATGAGGCCCAACCAATGCAGAATAGAGTGGTACCATTACCTCCCTCGATCTTGACACCATACTCCTATTGATGCAACCAAGAATCACATTGGCCTTTTTAGCTGCTGCATTATACTGCTGGCTCATGCTCAGCTTGTGGTCCACCAAGACTCCGAGATCCTTTTCACACGTACTGCTATCCAGCCACACGTCCCCCATCCTATACTTGTGACTTCCATTTTTTCTGCCCAAGTACAGGACCCTCCATTTCTTTCTGTTGAAATTCATTTTGTGAGCTTTGGCCCAGCTCTCCAATCTATCAAGGTTGTATTGAAAGTTGATCCTGTCCTCTGGTGTATTAGCCACCCCTCTCAGTTTGGTACCATCTGCAAATTTGATCAGCATGCCCTCCACTTCCTCATCCAAGTCATTGATGCAACCAAGAATCGCGCTGGCTTTCTTGTCTGCGGCATCACACTGCTGGCTCATGTTTATCTTGTGATCTACCAAGACTCCTCAATCCTTTTCACACGTGCTGCTATCCAGCCACACATCCCCCATCCTATAATCTCTATGTTGGACAGCTCTGGGCCCAAGAATGAACCCTCTGGCAGCCCAAAAGTCACTTCTCTCCAGGATGAAGAGCAGCCATTGGTGATCACCCTTTGGGCGCGGTGCGAAATCTTACCCAAAAAAGCAGCAAATAATCAAATTTGTGAAAGTGAAACGTGCAAACGCTGACGGCTGACTGTAAAGAAAATTCCTTTTTAAAAAATCACAGAAAGAGGAACATCGCTGCCCCAAACCCAGGTGCCAACTCCGTCCCCACATTTCCTCTGGGAGGAATATTACAGAGACCGAAAAGATTACCTGCAACATCAGAGGTGCATTTAGTTGCCCGTCCGCTAATGTGAGATGCGCCATGCTATGTAGAAAATGTCCCAATGTGCTCAATACTGGACAAGCAGGACATTCTCTTTGCAAGGGGGTAGGTAAAGAGACATAAGCCTGGCATTATAGAATCACAGAATCATAGAAATATAGAGTTGGAAGAGACCACAGGGGCCATCCAATCCAACCCCCTGCCATGCAGGAACATCCTCAAAGCAAAACCGACAGATGGCCATCAAGTCTCTGCTTAAAAACCTCCAAGGAAGGAGACTCCACTACACTCCAAGGCAGCAGATTCCACTGCCGGACAGCCCTGACTGTCAGGAAGTTCTTCCTGAGGTTCAGGTGGAATCTCCTTTCCTGCAGCCTGAATCCATTGCTCCTTGTCCTGGTCTCTGGAGCGGCAGAAAACAAGCCCTCTCCTTCTTCTACCTGGCATCCCTTCAGATATTTAAACATGGCTATCAGGTCCCCTCTTAACCTTCTCTTCTGCAGACTAAACACACCCCAGCTCTCTAAATCTATCCTCAGAGGGCTTCATGGCTTCCAGGCCTCTCACCATTTTGGTCGCCCTCCTCTGGACTTGCTCCAGCTTGACCATGTCCTTCTTGAATTGGGGTGCCCAGAACTGGACACAGGATTCAAGATGAGGTCTAACCAGAGCAGAGTAGAGTGGTACCAGTACCTCCCTCAATCTAGACACCAGACTCCTATTGATGCAGCCGAGAATTGCATTGGCCTTCTTGGCTGCTGCATCACACTGCTGGCTCATGTTCAGCTTGTGGTCTATGAAGACTCCCAGATCCCTTTCACACGTACTGCTATCCAGCCACGTGTCCCCCATCCTATATTTCTGTATTCCACTTTTTCCACCTAAGTGTAGGACATTCCACTTCTCTCTGTTGAATTTCATTTTGTTCGCCCTGGCCCAGCTCTCCAACCTACCCAGGTCATTTTGGATTTTGATCCTGTTGTTCAAATTTAAGGCCAGGGACATGATTTGCATGATATTTCTATCTCACTCCCACGAGTTCTGCTTTATAACCTGAGGCTTTAATACCACTCTGTACTGCATCTAAAGAAGTGGCTTTATATTCAGGGAAGCTTATGTTGAAAATAGAAAAAAAATAGTCAGTCTTAAAGATGCTGCTACGTTTCTTTTTCCCTTTTCATGAATGCCACCAGAATCCCACTTCAAAGGTCTCGCTTGCATAGAACTATTTAAAAATACCAATAAATTTTGATTTATTTATTTATTTATTGGTAAAAATACCAATAAATTATGATTTATCTTTTATATTCTTTATCGACATTATTATTTATATCCTATTTCCAATTTCCTAAAGACCCCTCTCTTTACCTCTTCGTAAAACTTCAACTGCGGGACCCCCTCCTCGATGTCCGTCTGGCAAAAGTCTTTGAAGAGCAAAAAACCTGGGAAAGGAAACAGAGAACAGCCTTGTCAAATAATGAACTCGGAACAAAAAAAAATTCACGAAGAACAAAAGAAAAGTCTTGTTTCATGTTCAAATCCCGATCAACCAACATCTGATACAGTCACGCCGCAGTTTTTGTAAATTTGTAAACCTCCCAGCATAATTTGCTTCTTTTCCTCCTTACCTTCTGTCTAGCTGGAAGCTTTTTTAGCAGTATCAGCATTGGCAGGAAGATTAAGGACCTTTCCCCAGGAAGGTGGTTTTTCCTTTTGTTTGTTTTGCAAAGTGTTGAAAGGCTGACTGCTTATAGCTCTGCGTAATGTGCCGGATTGTCTATTTGGCATTTTTCATTTACAGGTTTATGACTTCATGGAATCATAGAAATGTAGAGCTGGAAGGGACCCCAGGGGCCATCTAGTCCAACCCCCTGCCATGCAGGAACACTCTCAAAGCACTCCCGACAACAGGTTTAATTTTACTGCTGGTTCAATCACATTTTGAACCTTTGTATGATGTGAATTTTTAGCTACGGTTGTTATAACAGCTCTAAGGTGCTGAACTGGTAGCAAAAAAAAAGAAAGGCACGAAATAAATAAATATAATGCAATAACCAAAAACAAAGAGGAGGAAAAACGAGGGCTGCAAAAATGTAGATTTTCCACATCAGCTTGCAGCAGCAGTGGAAAAAAACAAAGACTGAGGTGGGGGGAAAAGGGGGTATTCTACTCAAGCTGACCCCCCTGCAGCCACATGTACTTGCCTGCACCAGGTAAGGTAAACAGCAGCTGCCCCCAGAATCTCATATTTTGCACTGAGGAAAGGAGAGAGTGCATAAGCACCCTTCAACACTTACACACAACGTTTTTAAGAAGGGAAAACAGGAAGTCTTCCAGATTCACAGAATCCTAGAGTTGGAAGGGACCCCCAGGGGCCATCCAGTCCAACCCCCTTCCTCCATGCAGGGACTCACATCCAAGCCCTCCCTTGGACCAGGTGGCCACCCAGCCTCTGCTAAAAAAAACCTCCAAAGAAAGAGGAGACTCCACCACACTCCATGGAGGCAGCAGCAGACAGAATCACACAATTCTAGAGTTGGGAGAGACCCCAGGGGCCAACAAGTCCACTCCCTCCTCAACATGACATCCCTTCAAATATTTAAACATGGCTCTCATGTCCCCTCTTGACCTTCTCTTCTGCAGACTAAGATCCACGGGTCCGTCATGCACATTTGTTGGCAAAGTAATATGCTCTAAAACTCTGGCACTTCACTTTAAAAGGCAACCAAGAGGCAATGGTTCTGTGTTTATTTCTCAATAAATGCTCTTAAAAATGGCCTAGGACAATGCTTTCCAAACCTGAGTCCCCAAATGTTGTGGATTACAACTCCCAGAATCCCTGACGCTTGACCCTTTCTGGCTGTGGCTTCTGGGAGCTGAAGTTCCACAGGAGATTTGGTAAACACACACAAATAAGCAAAAAACTCAAGAGAGTGATTGATCATAGACAGAATCATAGAATCCTGGAGTTGGAAGAGACCCCAGGGGCCATCCAGTCTGACCCCCTTCTGCCATGCAGGAATACTCTATCAAAGCCCTCCCTTGGGCAGGTGGCCACCCAGCCTTGCTTCAAAACCTCCAAAGAAGGAGGAGACTCCACCACCCTCCATGGAGGCAGCAGCAGATTCCACTGATGGACAGCTCTGGCCCTCAGGAAGTCTTTCCAAATATTTAGGTGGAATCTCTTTTCCTGAAGTCTGAAGCAATTGCAAAAGATTAAGAAATACTTCTCAGTGTCAAAGGAAGTAACAATCCCACTCTGCTCTGCTTTGGTTAGACCCCCCCACCTGAAATACTTGTTCAATTCTGGGCACCACAATTCAAGAAGGAGATGGACAAGCTGGAAGGCAACCAAAATGGTGGAGGGTCTGGAAACCATGAAGCCCTCTGAGGAGTGGGTGAGGGAGCTGGGAATGTTTAGTCTGCAGAAGAGAAGGTTAAGAGGGGACATGAGAGCCATGTTTAAATATTTGAAGGGATATCATGTTGAAAACGGAGCCAGCTTGTTTTCTGCTGTTCCAGAAACTAGGACACGGAGCAATTGATTCAAACTTCAGGAAAGAGATTCTGCCTAAACCTTAGGAAGAACTTCCTGACGGTCAGAGCAGTTTGACGGTGGAATATGATGCTACTTCAATGGAGTGTGATGGAGTCTCTTTCTTCGGGGATTTTTAGGCAGAGTCTGGATGGCCATCTGTTGAGAATACTTTGACAGTGTCTTCCTGCCTGGTAAAACAGGGTTGGACTCAATGGGTCTCTTCCAACTCTAGAATTCTATCAGAGGGGTGCAAAGCACAGCCAACAAACAACAGGGTTCTCGGAGTTGTCAGGTGAAAGCTCTTGCAGGGAGATTTCACCACTGTAAGTGATAGAAGTTAGAGGAAAGCAAGGGATGGCTTCTTCATTTTTTAAACCGCTTAACCCCAAGCCCCATAAAACAGAGACTTTCCCACACTGCCCTCTCCACGCCAAACAATGTTGGCATAGCGTTAGGCAGCTATGCGGTAAATTTGTTTCTGCAAAGGAGACAATTCCCGGCAAAGCCCGGTGACGAGGAATGCGAATCCAAAGCAAACACAACGCTTGCGGAGCCAACCGCTTAATCCCCTTGGGAAACGAGGAGGAAGGATGTACCCAAGCGGAGGGGTCGGAGTGGCATTTCGGCCCAAAACTGGTCATGAACTTGGGAGAGCATCTCTACCTATGTGATAATACCCGGTGTGTCGCCCAGTCAGCCTGACATCAGTGCCCGGAAAGAACCTGGAGCAGATCATTAAGCAGTCGGTTTCTAATCACTTAGAAAGCAACGCGGTAATCACGGGAAGTCAACATGGATTTCTCAAAAATAAGTCATGCCAGACTAATCTTATCTCTTTTTATGATAGAGTTACTAGCTTGATAGATGAAGGGAATGCTGTGGATGTAGAGGGCATGCTCATCAAATTTGCAGACGACACCAAATTGGGAGGGGTCCCTAATACGCCAGAGGACAGGATCAAAATCCAAAACGACCTGGATAGGTTGGAGAGCTGGGCCAAGGTGAACAAAATGAAACTCAACAGAGAGAAGTGGAAGGTCCTACACTTAGGTAGAAAAAATGGAATACAGAAATATAGGATGGGGGACACGGGGCTGGATAGCAGTACGTGTGGAAGGGATCTAGGAGTCTTCATAGACCACAAGCTGAACATGAGCCAGCAGTGTGATGCGGCAGCCAAGAAAGCCAATGCAATTCTCGGCTGCATCAATAGGAGTCTGGTGTCCAGATCGAGGGAGGTACTGGTACCACTCTACTCTGCTTTGGTTAGACCCCGTCTTGAATCCTGTGTCCAGTTCTGGGCACCCCAATTCAAGAAGGACATGGTCAAGCTGGAGCAAGTCCAGAGGAGGGCGACCAAAATGGTGAGGTGCCTGAAAGCCATGAAGCCCTATGCGGATAGACTTAGAGAGCTGGGTATGTTTAGTCTGCAGAAGAGAAGGTTAAGAGGGGACATGATAGCCATGTTTAAATATCTGAAGGGATGCCATGTAGAGGAAGGAGAGGGCTTGTTTTATGCTGCTCCAGAGACCAGGACGAGGAGCAGTGGATTCAAGCTGCAGGAAAGGAGATTCCACCTGAACCTCAGGAAGAACTTCCTGACAGTCAGGGCTGTCCGGCAGTGGAATCTGCTGCCTCGGAGTGTAGTGGAGTTTCCTTCCTTGGAGGTTTTCAAGCAGAGGCTTGACGGTCATCTGTCGGGAGTGCTTTGAGGGTGTTCCTGCATGGCAGGGGGTTGGACTGGATGGCCCCTGGATGGCCTCTTCCAACTCTATGATTCTATGATTCTATGAAAACGCAACTGGTTAAAATGCAACCATTTCTACTTTGGGAAAAACACACAGGCAGAGAGAGGGAAAGCGTGGCACCCTGGAAAACTCGTGCTCACAAACTTTACTCGGATTTGGAACAGAACAAAGGAAGCAACGCAACGACTTTCCTGAGAAGTTGCTGAGACTACTCCATACGGGATGCTTACAGGTTTTATACCCTGCCATACACATTGAGGCATGCACATAAATCACCGGTGAAAGTCACAAATGTCACCTCGCCAATACAAGCACTTTCCCAGACCCTCTGAAATTTAGATATCTTTCATCCTAGCAGTTCTTGTGTCCTTATTTTTGCATTAACACCTTCACGCTTCTTTTCTATTTGGATCTTCTTGATTGGATGCAAAGTGACATTCAACAATGCACACATTAAACATCTGGGGCCTTAGAATATTTTAGAAATTCCCACCAGATACGTAATTGCAGGTAACGATTAGCGCTGGATCCCGACAGTGCTTTAGCAAACTACGCCCCGATTTTATCTACACAAAGCTATTCTATATACCAGCGGTTCTCAACCTGTGAGCCACGACCCCTTTGGGGGTTGAACGACCCTTTCACAGGGGTCGCCTAAGACCATCGGAAAATGCGTATTTCCGATGGTCTTAGGTTCCATTCCCTCCTCAGGGGTGGTGCACAAGCACAAGCCATGCGCTCGCGTCCTCCTGCCCCCTGTTCAGAAGGGACTGAAATCGCTCCCCTTCTCCGCTACTGGGAGAACCTCCCGTCTGATGGGCCAGCTTGGGGGGGGGGCGGTGGCAGCACGGGGGGCAGGCCCCCTCCTCGCCACGGCCCCTGCCCCACTCGCCACGGAGGGGGGCGCTGCGGAAGGGCCGGGGGGGCGCAAGGCGGCGCTTTTTCGGGGGGGGCGAGCTGCGCCCGGCACAAAAGACAAAGGCACTGGGATTCCTCCCCCGCCCCCGGCCGGGGTCGACACTCTGGAAACTTTCCCACACTGACCCCCCCAGCGGAAACGAGAGCGAAGCAGAAGCAGAGCCCGGGGGGGTTCTCCAGTTTTTTCCCGGGGGAGACGCGCGGCTCCTCTTTCCCTCTCTGCCCACCTCCCCCCCCCGTTCCTGGCCGGCGAGGTGACCTTTGCTGGGGGGAGGCATTGTAAATGATAAATAAATAATTTTATGGTTGGGGGTCACCACAACATGAGGAACTGTGTTAAAGGGTCGCAGCATTAGGAAGGTGGAGAACCACTGCTATATCCTGTTACACATCTAGCATACTTATGACAGAAACTGACCCGAGTTGTTCTCATTTTGCTCAAGTCAAGTCTGACTTACAGTGATCCCGAGAAAACAAGACGCATCAGAAAAGGCAAAGGCAATTTCCCTCGTGCCAAACTTTTCTGGAAGGAGTTTCAAAAAAGGTTGCAGCAAATCTTTTAACGTTAAGATGCAATTAACACCTGGTTTAGCCCTGTTGGGAATATCTAATGAAGATTTCAAATCTTGCAATTATAAAGTGCTGCATTATATGACAGTCACAGAATCCTAGAGTTGGAGGCGAGCCCAGGGGCCATCCAGTCCAACCCCCTTCTGCCACGCGGGAACAAACACTCAAAGCATTCCCAAGAGATGGCCACCCAGCCTTTGCATAAAAACTTCCAAAGAAGGAGGAGACTCCACCACATCCGAGGCAGCGGATTCCACTGCCGGACAGCTCTGACCGCCGGGAAGTTCTTCCTGGTGGAATCTCTTTTCCTGTAGTTTGACTCCACTGCGCCAAGTCCTAATTTCTGGAGCAGCAGAAAAGAAGCTTGCTCCATCTTCAACATGACATCCCTTCGAATATTTAAACACGGCTATTATCATCATCTTAACATACCCAGATCCCTAAGCTGCTTGTCAGAGGGCTTCATGGATTCCAGACCCTTCACCATTTTGGTCGCCCTCCTCTGGACTTGCTCCAGCTTGTCGATATCCTTGTTGAATTGAGGTGCCCAGAACTAGACACAGGATTATTCCAAATGAGGCCGCACCAAAGCTACGTCCCTCAATCTGGACACCGTACTCCTACTGATGCAACCAAGAATCATGTTGGCTTTCTTGGCGGAAATAAAAATGGACATAAACCTGCCTCCCCCACACACTAGGAAGACTATAATAGCAGCAAAAAGGAAAAAGCCTCACGAAAGGACTGGCATTTTCCGACAGATTTGTGGCTAACGGCCGGTTTTCTTTGCGTAAGAATTACCCACATTTGACGGAGGGAGGGGATACTGTGATTTCTTATTTGCAAAGCTTTAGCAAAGTGGACACAGATATTCCCCCGGCAACCGTGGGAGCGCTGCAGGAATTAACACCGCAATTTGTAGCCCTCGTTTGTTGAGAAGCTTCCTTAGCTCCAGTGCAGGAACACGCTACCAATCCCAAATCGCTTTTGCTCCTTGCAAAAACCTTTGTGGACGCAAAACTTGGCCTCCGATTCCCATTCGTATCACCTTCCTGAACACTCACTCAGAAGCATCTTACGGTCTATTTTGACTATCAAATGCTTTCTTTTTTATATCTTTATATATCTGTATATATCTTCATGTATATATATATATAAGAGAGAGAGAGAGATAAAAAAAGCATTACATATACACACACAACATATATATATATATATATACACATACACACATATACACACACAACTTATATATATATATATACACATACACACATATACACACACAACTTATATATATATATATATATACACATACACACATATACACACACAACTTATATATATATATATATACACATACACACATATACACACACAACTTATATATATATATATACACATACACACATATACACACACAACTTATATATATATATATACACATACACACATATACACACACAACTTATATATATATATATATATACACATACACACATATACACACACAACTTATATATATATATATACACATACACACATATACACACACAACTTATATATATATATATATACACATACACACATATACACACACAACTTATATATATATATATACACATACACACATATACACACACAACTTATATATATATATATACACATACACACATATACACACACAACTTATATATATATATATATATACACATACACACATATACACACACAACTTATATATATATATATACACATACACACATATACACACACAACTTATATATATATATATACACATACACACATATACACACACAACTTATATATATATATATACACATACACACATATACACACACAACTTAATATATATATATATACACATACACACATATACACACACAACTTATATATATATATACACATACACACATATACACACACAACTTATATATATATATATATACACATACACACATATACACACACAACTTATATATATATATATACACATACACACATATACACACACAATTATATATATATATATATACACATACACACATATACACACACAACTTATATATATATATACACATACACACATATACACACACAACTTATATATATATATATATACACATACACACATATACACACACAACTTATATATATATATATATACACATACACACATATACACACACAACTTATAATATATATATACACATACACACATATACACACACAACTTATATATATATATATATACACATACACACATATACACACACAACTTATATATATATATACACATACACACATATACACACACAACTTATATATATATATATATACACATACACACATATACACACACAACTTATATATATATATATACACATACACACATATACACACACAACTTATATATATATATATAACACATACACACATATACACACACAACTTATATATATATATATACACATACACACATATACACACACAACTTATATATATATATATATACACATACACACATATACACACACAACTTTATATATATATATATACACATACACACATATACACACACAACTTATATAATATATATACACATACACACATATACACACACAACTTATATATATATATACACATACACACATATACACACAAATTATATATATATATATACACATACACACATATACACACACAACAATATATATATATAAATACACACATAACACACATAATAAAAAACTAAAATATAAACACATAAAATATAAAACACATACAAATATACACAACACTAAAATATAAAACACATAAAATATACACAACAATAAAATATAAAAACTAAAATATAAAACACAATAAAATATACACAACACAATATAAAACACATAAAATATAAACACAACAAATATAAAACACATAAAATATAAACACATAAAATATAAACACAACAAATATATAAACACATAAAATATACACAACACAATATAAAAAACAATAAAATATAAAACACATAAAATATACACACACAATTAAAAATATATATATAAATAACACATAACACAAAACAACATTATATATATATATATACACATACACACATATACACACACAACTTATATATATATATATACACATACACACATATACACACACAACTTATATATATATATATATACACATACACACATATACACACACAACTTATATATATATATATACACAACACACATATACACACACAACTTATATATATATATATACACATACACACATATACACACACAACTTATATATATATATATACACATACACACATATACACACACTTATATATATATATATACACATACACACATATACACACACAACTTATATATATATATATATACACATACACACATATACACACACAACTTATATATATATATATACACATACACACATATACACACACAACTTATATATATATATATACACATACACACATATACACACACAACTTATATATATATATATACACATACACACATATACACACACAACTTATATATATATATATACACATACACACATATACACACACAACTTATATATATATATATATACACATACACACATATACACACACAACTATATATATATATATATACACATACACACATATACACACACAACTTATATATATATAAATAACAATACACATTAAAATATAAACACCAAAAACAATTATATATATATATATACACATACACACATATACACACACAACTTATATATATATATATATACACATACACACATATACACACACAACTTATATATATATATATACACATACACACATATACACACACAACTTATATATATATATATATAACATACACACATATACACACACAACTTATATATATATATACACATACACACATATACACACACAACTATATATATATATATATACACATACACACATATACACACACAACTTATATATATATAATACACATACACACATATACACACACAACTTATATATATATATATACACATACACACATATACACACACAACTTTATATATATATACACATACACACATATACACACACAACTTATATATATATATATATACACATACACACATATACACACACAACTTATATATATATATATACACATACACACAATACACACAACTTATATATATATATATATACACATACACACATATACACACACAACTTATATATATATTAAAACACATACACACATATACACACACAACTTATATATATATATATATACACATACACACAATACACAACAATATATATATATA
>CAOLHI010000580.1:547500-576223 GCA_948474755.1 Ctenosaura bakeri
AGTCAAAAGATGGGTGACACCTCGCTTTGCAACCATACAAAGGATGCAAAGGATCTGGGGGCCTGAGTAGACCACAAGCTGAACATGAGCCAGCAGTGTGATGCGGCAGCTAAAAAGGCCAATACAATTCTAGACTGCATCAGTAAGAGACTCGTATCTCGGTCAGCGGTTCTAAATGTGGTGTGTGGGGACCCCTGGGGTCTGCAGAGCCCTCATAGGGTGTCCACGAAGCCCCGCTGTTCGATACCAAAAGCTACAGCAGCGAGAGGGACTTTCCCAAACCTTGAACAGCATTATCTGGACAGGAAACTGGACAGAAACAAAACATTCCTCCAAAGAAATATTATTTTCCAAACAGAAAAGGCTGCTTCCTGTCCAGATAATGCTATTTTCGGTACAAAAGGACCACGTGCGAATTTTGCACAGGTTAAGTGCAAAACAAGTTGCACGGGTTAAGCCCCAAATTGCAAAACAGACTTTGGAAAGAGTCTGGTTTTCAAAGACTTTCCAAGAAGGCGGGCAGACCCTTTCCCAAAAATCAAGCAAATCAGAAATTTTAGCACCAGCATCTTTCCAAAACCGAAAGCAAAGAAGACTCGGGAGGAAAAAATCCAACAGATACAAGGAAGAAAAAGAGAGAAAGCCCCAGGATGTTGAAAAAGAAAAATGACTTTATTTTTCAAAGACAGCTCAACGCTTTCACAAAATGTTTTTATGGCTTTTCTCGGAGCATTAGGACTAAAAATCGGCCGGTGGGGATTCTGAATGGAGCACTTGCCAAAAATAATGAGGACGATAATGACAACGTTCCCCACGACATTCTTGCAAGGAAGCTGGTAAAATGTGGGCTGGACAGGGCAACTGTCAGTTAGATTTGTAATTGGTTGACTGACCGAACCCAAAGGGTGATCACGAATGGCTGCTTTTCCTCCTGGAGAGAAGGGACTAGCGGGGGGCCACAGGGTTCTGTCCTGGGCCCAGCGCTGTTCAACATTTTTATCAACGACTTGGATGAAGGAATAGAGGGCGTGCTCATCAAATCTGCAGATGACACCAAATTGGGAGGGGTTGCTAATACACCAGAGGACAGGATCAAAATTCAAAATGACCTGGATAGATTGGAGAGCTGGGCCAAGGCGAACAAAATGAAATTCAACAGAGAGAAGTGGAAGGTCCTACATTTAGATAGAAAAAATGGAATACAGAAATATAGGATGGGGGACACGTGGCTGGATAGCAGGACGTGTGAAAGGGATCTGGGAGTCTTCACAGACCACAAGCTGAACATGAGCCAGCAGTGTGATGGGGCAGCCAAGAAAGCCAATGCAATTCTCGGCTGCATCAATAGGAGTCTGGTGTCTAGATCGAGGGAGGTACTGGTACCACTCTACTCTGCTTTGGTTAGACCCCATCTTGAATCCTGTGTCCAGTTCTGGGCACCCCAATTCAAGAGGGATATTGATAAGCTGGAGCAAGTCCAGAGGAGGGCGACCAAGATGGTGAGAGGCCTGGAAGCCATGAAGCCCTATGAGGATAGACTGAGAGAGCTGGGTATGTTTAGTCTGCAGAGGAGAAGGTTAAGAGGGGACATGAGAGCCATGTTTGAAAGGATGTCACATGGATGATGGAGCAAGCCTGTTTTCTGCTGCTCCAGAGACTAGGACAAGGAGCAATGGATTCAAGCTGCAGGAAAGGAGATTCCACCTGAACCTCAGGAAGAACTTCCTGACAGTCAGGGCTGTCCGGCAGTGGAATCTGCTGCCTCGGAGTGTAGTGGAGGCTCCTTCCTTGGAGGTTTTTAAGCAGAGGCTTGATGGCCATCTGTCGGGAGGGCTTTGAGGGTGTTCCTGCATGGCAGGGGGTTGGACTGGATGGCCCCTGGGGTCTCCTCCAACCCAGCATTTCTATGATTCTATGACAATTCCAACCAGCCAGGTGCTTGGGGTATCTTTATTTTATTTTTTTAGCATTCGTTTAAGAATCTCACGGAGACCATGGTGACTTCGGTCCCTTGATTCCCCACTTAAGCAGAAACAGGGACCCCAAGCAAGAGGAGATTTGGATAAATGCATGAATGTATAATAGGCCTGCATTTGATGCAAGTTTGTTTTATTCCATATATTCCAGAACCACTTGTTGGTATCTGACCGAGGAAGGTACCGTGGCTGCCAAAAATCGGATGGTTTTCGGCATCCCTTCCTCATTCATTTCAGGTAAGAAACAAAGGGTGCCACGTTATATGCAGAAACCGCATCAACGGGCAGGATCCCCCGAAACAGATCCCTGGTGTTATACGTGGGCCTAATGCATATGCATTTTTCTTCCTGAAGAGAAATAGTCACCCCTCCCCTTTCACTAGGGTTAGGGGCATGAGACCCCCGTGAAAGTGAAAAAAAAAAAGCGAGTGACTCTAGGTCAGCGGTTCTCAACCTGTGGGTCGGGACCCTTTCACAGGGTCGCCTAAGACCATCGGAAAATGCGTATTTCCGATGGTCTTAGGCTCCATTCCCTCCTCAGGGGTGGTGCGCAAGCGCGAGCCATGCACCCGCGTCCTACTGCCCCCTGTTCAGAAGGGACTGAGATCGCTCCCCTTCTCCGCTACCGGGAGAACCTCCCGTCTGACGGGCAAGCTTGGGGGGGGCGGCGCCAGCACAGGGGGCAGGACCCCTCCTCGCCACGGCCCCTGCCCCACTTGCCATGGAGGGGGGTGCTGTGGGAGGGTCGGGTGGCTGCAAGGCGGTGCTTTTGGGGGGGGCGAGGTGCACCTGGTGCAAAAGACAACAGTGCTGGGATTCCTCCCCCCCCGGCCGGGGTCGACACTCTGGAAACTTTTCCCACATTGCCCCCCCAGCAGAAACGAGAGCAAAGAAGAGCAGACCTCGGGGGGGGGGGTCTTGGAGTTTTTTTCCAGGGGAGATGTGCTTTCCCTCCCTGCCCGCCCCCCCCTTGTTCCTGGCCGGTGAGGCGGCCTTTGCCGGGGGGTGGGCAGGCATTGTAAATAATAAATACATAATTTTATGGTTGGGGGTCACCACAACATTAGGAACTGTCTTAAAGGGTCGCGGCATTAGGAGGCTTGAGAACCGCTGCTCTAGGTGCTCCTAAACCATACTGAAAAGACTAAAAAAGTACGATCAGCATATTCAACCCACTGCGGATTCCTTTGCGGCACCAGGGTTCCTTCACAAGGCAAAAACAGGGGGCTGGCGGGGCTTACGGCCCCCTCCGCTGCTGCCCCACACCCTTTTTAATAGGGACTTGCAAGCCGCATTTGCAGCTTCTCAGCCTCACGAGGCTTGCGGTCCCTTTTAATAAAGGCAATAATCAATAATCAATAATCAAATCCGCAAAAGGGAAACCTGCAAATGTGGACGGCTGACTGTGAAACTCCAATTTAGGGCAATTTTCCACCGCTGCTGTCCTCTGAGGCTGAGACATTGCGACTTGCCCGAGGTCACCCCGAGGGTTTCCACCACTGAGAGAGGATTTGAACCCTGGTCTCCTGGAGAGACGCTAGTCCAAGACACAAACCACTCTACCATGCTGCCCCTCCCAGGGTTTTCTTTTCAGTATCTCCCACCAAACCTTCGCTTTGAGGCCAAGAAAAGAATGTGACTTGCCCAAGGTCACTGGGTTCCTCTGGCCGTTTGGGAATTCGAACTCTGTTCTCGAGGAGTCCTAACGCAATTCTCAAAACATTGCACCATGCTGACTTTCTCCTATATACATTTATACACATACACACACACACAATCCCGCAAGTATTTCCATCTCCCCTGGCCATTTGGGTTGCTCTGCACTTCCTTCAAAGGTCATCTTTTTTTATTCCAACAAACGGCAGCGCCAGCAAGACCGGAATGCTGATTAATCCCTCTCTGCAGAGGTCAGAGCGAAAAACAGAAGAAAAATGAATATACATAGGCAGTCCTCATCTGAGTGCAAAACCCATCATACACAACAAGCCGGACCCACCCCGAAGAAAAATAATAACCAAGCAACAGTGGGGCAGAGAATCTTTTAGACAGAGGCTGGATGGCCAATGCACAAATATAGGATGGGGGGACAAGTGGCTGGATAACAGTCTGTGTGAAAGGGATCTAGGAGTCTTGGTGGACCACATCAGCCAGCAGTGTGAGGCGGCAGCCAAGAAAGCCAACGTGATTCTTGATTGCATCAGTAGGAGTATGGTGTCCAGATCAAGGGGGGTAATAGTACCACTCTGTTCTTCATTGGAATCCTGTGTCCAGTTCTGGGCACCTCAATTCAAGAAGGATATCAACAAGCTAGAGCAAGTCCAGAAGACGGCAACGAAAATGATGCAGGGTCTGGAAGCCCGGAAGCCCTGTGAAGAGCGGCTTAGGGAGCTGAGGATGTTTGGTCTGCAGATGAGAAGGTGAAGAGGGGACACGATAGTCATGTTTAAAATATTTGAAATGATGTCATGAAGATGGAGCAAGCTTGTTTTCTGCTGCTCCAGAGTCCAGGACAAGGAACAATGGATTCAAGCTGCAGGAAATAAGATTCCACCTGAACCTCAGTTGACACCTCGCTTTGCAACTGTACACGTGCAAAGGATCCAGGGGCCTGAGGAGACCACAAGCTGAACATGAGCCAGCAGTGTTGTGCGGCAGTGAAGAACTCCCTGATGGTCAGAGCTGTCCGGCAGTGGAATCAGTTGCTGCCTCCATGGAGTGTGGTGGAGTTCCTCCTTCCTTGGAGGTTTTTAAGCAGAGGATGGATGGCCATCTGTCTAAGGGAGGGCTTTGAGTGTTTGTTCCTGTATAGCAGAAAGGGGGTTGGACTAGATGACATGCCGGGGTCTCTTCCAACTCTATGGTTCTATTTGTTGGGATTGCTTTCACGTCGTATTCAGCTTGGACTCAACGGCCTTTGTGGTCTCTTCCAATTCTACTGATGCGATAGATGGCATCGCCCATTTGGAAAAGACAATAATGCTACGTAAAGTGGGAGACGTCATTAGAGATGGGGTGACTCTATCAAGGAAGCCCCAGGCGCCCTATGTTTCCAAATCCTTAATAAATAGCAAGATCTCTTGGAGGCGTCATATCCAAAACTGGTCTGAAAGCACAGAACAGAAAAACAAAAGCAAACCAAACCTAAAGTCCAAAGCATCTCATCTGAGGCTACCACGCTTTGGACACAGAATGTGGCCACACTGGAAAGGACGGGAATGCCAGGAAAAGTGGAAAGCAGGACGGAAAAAAAGGAGAAGATCACACTCCAGGTGAACGGATTCAACCAAGGAAGATCTGGCCCCTCTTCTGAACATGGCTGTGGATGACCAGGTCCCTTGGAGGTGTCTCGTTGAGAAGGTCAACACAAATGGAAGCCGACGACGGCTCAGAATGAAAACAAGAGGAAAACCAAGTGTGAACTTGCCCTAGAAGCCAAGTTGACTCAACTGGGGCTATCATACACTGGACACGTCACGGGACACTATGACTTATTCCAACTGGAAAGCAGTAGCCAAAGAGAAAGACCACATTACAGGAGGTTCAACTCTATCCAGGAACTTGGAGTTGCTACTTTGAGTTTGCAAGACCTGAGCTGGGATGACCAGACCCCTTGGAGGTCTCTTCATTCAGAAGGTCAACACAAATGGAAGCCGACTTGATGGCCCAGAATGAAAACAAGAGGAAAACCAAAACTGAATTGGCCCTAGAAGCCAAGTTGCCTCAGCTGGGGCTATCATACACTGGACACCTCAGGAGAGAGTAGGACTTACTCCAAAAGAAGATAATGATCCATTAGAGGAGGTTTGACGCCATCCAAGAACTTAACGAGCTGCCATTTTGAGTTTGCAAGACCTGAGCTGGGATGACCAGGCCCCCTGGTGGTCTCTTGATTCAGAAGGTCAACACAAATGGAAGCCGACTTGATGGCCCAGAATGAAAACAAGAGGAAAACCAAAACTGAATTGGCCCTAGAAGCCAAGGTGACTCAACTGGGGCTATCGTACACTGGACACCTCATGAGAGAGTAGGACTTACTCCAAAAGAAGATAATAATCCGTTAGAGGAGGTCTGATGCCATCCAAGAACTTAATGAGCTGCTATTTTGAGTTTGCAAGACCTGAGCTAGGATGACCAGGCCCCTTGGAGGTCTCTTGATTCAGAAGGTCAACACAAATGGAAGCCCACTTGACGGTTCAGAATTAAAACAATGGTAAAACCAAGTGTGAACTTGCCCTAGAAGCCAAGGTGACTCAACTGGGGCTATCATACACTGGACACGTCACAGGACATTCTATGACTTATTCCAACAGGAGATAATGATCCATAAACTGGAAAGAGGAAGACCATATCAGAGGAGGTTTGAGGCCTTCCAAGAACTTAACAAGTTGCCATTTTGAGTTTGCAAGACCTGAGCTGGGATGACCAGCCCCCTTGGAGGTCTCTGCTTCAGAAGATCAACACAAACAGAAGCCCACTTGACGGCTCAGAATGAAAACAAGAGGAAAACCAAGTGTGAACTTGCCCTGGAAGCCAAGGTGACTCAACTGAGGCTGTCATACCCTGGACACATCATGACACAGTATGACTTTTTGGGAGAAAACTAAGGCAAAGAAGGTGCTGAGGAATTCTTTTTCTCTGTCCCCGTTAGTACTCGGCCATCTTCTCCACGTAGCGACCCTATAACGTCCTTGTTTTCCCTTTTGCTGCGGAGACATCTAAAAAAAAACCTTTTTATTGTTTTTAATCTCTCCGGCGAGCCTGAGTTCATTCCCTGCTTTATCTCTTCTGACCTTCCATCTATATATCCTGGCTATTTGTTTAAATTCCTCTTTGGCAATTTCCCCATTTTTCCATTGCTTGTACGTGTTTCTTCTCACATTTAGCTCAGCTGAGAGTTTCTTAGTCACCCATTCTGGACACAGGATTATTCCAGATGAGGTCTAACCCATGCAGAATAGAGTAGGACCACTACCTCCCTCGAACTAGACACCATACTCCTACTGATGCAACCAAGAATTGCATTGGCCTTTTCAGTTGCTGCATCACACTGCTGGCTCATGTTCAGCTTGTGGTCCACCAAGACTCCTAGATCCCTTTTACATGTACTCTTGTCCAGCCACGTGTCCCCCATCCTATATTTGTGCATTCCACTTTTTCTGTCCAAGTGCAGGACCATACATTTCTCTCTGTTGAAATGCATTTTGTTAGCTTTGGCCCACCTCTCCAATCCGCCAAGGTTGTTTTGAATTTTAACCCTGTCCTCTGGCATATTAGCAACCTCTCCCCATTTGGGGCCATCTGCAAATTACATTATAAAGGCCAGAATCCTATGTCATGGTAGACACTATTTTAGTTCATGTACTCTTTTTCCGAGAAATAATTTAAGTTTTTTTTTTAAATGCATTAAGTATTCCAGAGATTTTTTCTTTAAAAAAGGAAAATACAGAAAACTGAGATACAATAGAATAAAAAAAAAACGCAGAACAAAGACTGAGAAGAAAGAAAGAAAGAAAGAAAGAAAGAAAAAGAAAGAAAGAAAGAAAGGGGGGAGAAGTGACTTCCAGTCTTCCTTTCAACAGCTATATATGCATACACTTATTCATACTTTTATCTCCAAAATTACAACTCATTCTTTCTCATCATGCTACGATTCATAGAATCCTAGAGTTGGAAGAGACCGCCAGGGGCCATCTAGTCCAACCCCCTGCTATGCAGGAACACCCATCAAAGCACTCCCGACAGATGGCTATCCAGCCTCTGTTTAAAAGCCTCCAAAGAAGGAGGAGACCCTACTACACCCCACAGAGGCAGCATCTTCCACTGCCGGGCAGCTCTGACTATCAGGAAGTTCCTTCTAAGTTTCAAGTGGAATCTCCTTTCCTGCAGTTTGAATCCATTGCTCCTTGTCCTGGTCTCTGGAGCAGCAGAAAACAAGCTTGCTCCGTCTTCAACATGACATCCCTTCAAATATTATTTCTTTTTTTTCTTCACATGAAGTCAAGGCATAAAGCATACCCATCATATCTCTAATGCAGAGAGAGAGAATCATAGAAATGTAGAGTTGAAAGAGACCCCAGGGGCCATCCAGTCCAACCCCCTGCCATGCATGAACATAGCACTCCTGACAGATGGCCATCCAGCCTCTCTCTGCTCAAAAACCTCCAAGGAAGGAGACTCCACTACACTCCGAGGCAGCAGATTCCACTGCCGGACAGCCCTGACTGTCAGGAAGTTCTTCCTGAGGTTCAGGTGGAATCTCCTTTCCTGCAGCTTGAATCCATTGCTCCTTGTCCTGGTCTCCGGAGCAGCAGAAAACAAGCCCTCTCCCTCCTCTACGTGGCATCCCTTCAGATATTTAAACATGGCCATCTTGTCCCCTCTCAACCTTCTCTTCTGCAGGCTAAGCATACCCAGCTCTCTAAGTCTATCCTCATAGGGCTTCATGGCTTCCAGGCCTTTCACCATTTTGGTCGCCCTCCTCTGGACTTGCTCCAGCTTGTCAATATCCTTCTTGAATTGGGGTGCCCAGAACTAGACACAGTATTCAAGATGGGGTCTAACCAAAGCAGAGTAGAGTGGTACCAGCACCTCCCTCCATCTAGACACCATACTCCTATTGATGCAGCCGAGAATTGCCTTGGTTTTCTTGGCTGCCGCATCACACTGCTGGCTCATGTTCAGAGAGAGAGAGAGAGGCAAAAACACCATATTTTTCACCCATTATCCACCATAAGGGGATTCAGGAGAGACCCATCTTGCTTTCACAAAGACCTCAGCAGGTGAAACCTTCTGTTAGTTAACAAAGAAAACAACAGGAGGAAAAAAGTTCAAACTGCAGCTATAAATAAAGACGGAGATCAAATATTTATACCGTCTCAGCTGCTGCGATGTTTTGGGCGAGAGGACGCAGCGGCCTCGCTTTTCCAACACAAAAGAAATGCACCAAGAGGTAGAAAAAGGGCAATTGAAATTTTTGCTTCCATCCTGATACACACACACCATCTTTTCTGGTACAGAAAGTCAAATAACTGTACAGAGCAGTAAAATAAAATAGGGTACTTTTGTTTCCAAAATGGAAAATTAAACAAATTGCACGGGAAAGAAAAGGGTGTGACTGCTGTAACAACTCCATTAAGTCCAGTTGTAATGCTACAAAAGTATGCAGTGCTAATTGGTTAGACCTCACCCTGGAATAAGCTTGTGTCCAGTTTTGGGCATTTCAAAAAGGAGATGGACAAGCTGGAATGTGTCCAGAGGACGGCGACCAAAATGGTGGAGGGTCTGGAAACCGTGAAGCCTTCTGAGGGAGGGGGGCAGGTTTGCCCTTGAGAAGAAAAGGGGACATGACAGCCATGTTTAAACATTTGAAGGGATGCCACGTAGAGGAGGGAGAGGGCTTGTTTTCTGCTGCTCCAGAGACCAGGACACGGAGCAATGGATTCAAGCTGCAAGAAAGGAGATTCCACCTGAACCCCAGGAAGAACTTCCTGATGGTCAGAGCCATTGGACAGTGGAATCTGCTGCTGCCTCCATGGAGTGTGGTGGGGTCTCCTCCTTCTTCGGAGGTTTTTAAGCAGAGGCTGAACAGCCATCTGTCCAAGGGAGGGCTTGAATGGTGTCCCCCCACATGGAAGGAGAGGGTTGGACCAGATGGCCCCTGGGGTGTCTCACAACTCCATGATTCTATAATTCCAGCACAGAAAATTCAGCCCTATAGTGTCCTTGAGAGGTCAACCATCTAACCTATGTTAGAAGGCCTGGAAACCATGAAGCCCTTTGAGGAGCGGTTTAGGGAGCCGGAGAGATTTAGCCTGGAGGAAAGAAGGTTAAGAGGTGACATGATAGCCATGTTTAAATATTAGAAGGGAGGTCATATGGAGGATGGAGCAAGCCTGTTTTCTACTGCTCGAGAGACTAGGACACGGACCAAATCCAAATCCTCATAGCCCTCTCTCTCTTTACAAACTTGATCAATTTCTCCTGCCTCCCGGACCAGTCCTCTCCTCTGAGCTGAGCCAGATATAACCTTCTCTTCTCCAATATAAAATCGAAAACTATATGCTCTACTATATAGTATTTCCATCTAATAAGGTCCAACTTTTTCTTCATCCTTTGCCGGGCCAGTACTCCTTTGCATTCTGCTTCAAACTTCTGGATAGATTTGTTCTTCAAAGAAAACACTGATTTTTCCACCTCTGCCGTATCCAGAATTTTTAGCTTCCACTCTTTGGAGGTTTTTAAGCTTAATGGCCATCTGTCCAAGGGAGGGCTCTTATGGTGCCTCCCTGTATGGCAGAAGAGGGTTGGACTGGATCGCCCTTAGGGGTCTCTTCCAGCTCTAGGATTCTGTAGTTCTATGAAATATTTGAAGGAATGTTGTATGGAGGATGGAGCAAGCCTGTTTTCTGTTCCTCCAGAGACTAGGACACGGAGCAATAAATTCAAGCTGCAGGAAAAGAGATTCCATCTGAACCCCAGGAAGAATTTCCTGACGGTCAGAGCTGTCTGGTGGTGGAATCTGCTCCTGCCTCCAAGGAGTGTGGTGGAGTCTTCTCCTTCTTTGGGGGTTTTTTAAACAGGCAGGAGGGCCATCTGTTAAGGAGAATGCTTTGATGGTACCTCCCTGTATGGCAGAAGGGGGTTGGATTGGATGGCCCTTTGGGGTCTCCTCCAGCTCTAGGATTCTGTATAGTTATAAAAAGTCAATTGCTTAATTAATTGCTTTTTTGCCTAGTGCTGCAACATATCTGGTGAGGAAGGAAGATCACAGCCAGGAGAAAATGGGAAGTGCAGAAGCTTGCGTTTCGAGAACCTCCTATCTCTAAGATAAGAAGCAGGAAATGCACGCTTGGTTCAAGGATGGTGAGAAGAGGGAACCCGAGGCAGGTTCGGGAAATGAGAAGAGGTGCGATGCTGGATTTAGGATCCTCTCCAAACACAGCTTTGAGTGCCTAAATTTTGGAAAATGTAGCTACGAATGACGTGAGCTCCACGTCTGCTTTAATCTCAGCAACTTTGGAAAAAGTGTTGCTTGCATTTTGTAGAAACAGAAACTACTGTCTATCTCAGGGCTGAGTTTGTGGAGTGTGGGTTATCCAGTGAATGACACTCCAGTAGCAAAATGCAGCTTCTTGCAAAGAAGCTGGTAAAATGTGGGCTGGACAGGGCAACTGTCAGTTAGATTTGTAATTGGTTGACTGACCGAAGCCAAAGGGTGATCACGAATGGCTGCTTTTCATCCTGGAGAGAAGGGACTAGTGGGGGGCCACAGGGTTCTGTCCTGGGCCCAGTGCTGTTCAATATTTTTATCAATGACTTGGATGAAGGAATAGAGGGCATGCTCATCAAATCTGCAGATGACACCAAATTGGGAGGGGTGGCTAATACGCCAGAGGACAGGATCAAAATTCAAAATGACCTGGACAGGTTGGAGAGCTGGGCCAAGGCGAACAAAATGAGATTCAACAGAGAGAAGTGTGAGGTCCTACACTTGGGTAGAAAAAATGGAATACAGAAATATAGGATGGGGGACACGTGGCTGGATAGCAGTGCATGTGAAAGGGATCTGGGAGTCTTCATAGACCACAAGCTGAACATGAGCCAGCAGTGTGATGCGGCAGCCAAGAAAGCCAATGCAATTCTCGGCTGTATCAACAGGAGTATGGTGTCTAGATCGAGGGAGGTACTGGGACCACTCTACTCTGCTTTGGTTAGACCCCATCTTGAATCCTGTGTCCAGTTCTGGGCACCCCAATTCAAGAAGGACATGGTCAAGCTGGAGCAAGTACAGAGGAGGGCGACCAAAATGGTGAGAGGCCTGGAAGCCATGAAGCCCTATCAGGATAGACTTAGAGAGCTGGGGATGTTTAGGCTGCAGAAGAGAAGGTTAAGAGGGGACAGGATAGCCATGTTTAAATATTTGAAGGGATGCCGTGTGGAGGAGGGAGAGGGCTTGTTTTCTGCTGCTCCAGAGACCAGGACAAGGAGCAATGGATTCAAGCTGCAGGAAAGGAGATTCCACCTGAACCTCAGGAAGAACTTCCTGACACTCAGGGCTGTCCGGCAGTGGAAGATGCTGCCTCGGAGTGTGATGGAGTCTCCTCCTTCTTTGGAGGATTTTAAGCAGAGGCTGGATGGCCATCTGTCGAAGGGAGTGCTTTGAGGGTGTTCCTGCATGGCAGGGGGTTGGACTGGATGGCCCCTGGGGTCTCTTCCAACTCTACATTTCTATGATTCTATGATTCTATGATTTTGGGGGGCACGTGTTCCTTTGGGCTGGCAGGAGTCCATGTTATAAAGCCAAAACCATTCAGGGGCTTATTTCTTCCACTTCTCACCAGCGTCTTCGACTGCATCTCCCATCACCCTTTATCGTGACGATTTAACCCCAAAAAAGTGCAAAACAATGGATTTCATGGGGAATTTAAACTTCTCCTGCGGAGAACGGAGACTTCCAAAGCACCACATTAATTAATTAACCAGGACAACACCATCAAGCAGATAAGCAGGCTGTTTATCTATTTATGAAAAGAACTTTTATTAATTGGTTCTGTACCTGGCAGAAACGAGGTTCAGTGAGAAATATTAAAATGTTCATTGCATGTTTGAAAACCTCTCTGATCCTTTTCTTTTTTTCCCATATTCTGGGGCTGCTTTAAAACTGTTTAAAGGCTGCTCTAACGTATTTTTAAAATTTCAGGTTGGAATTTTCAATCATTACATCACTTTACACATATTTAGCCATGCAACAAAAATGCTAAGAAACCCTTTTAGTGGATTGCAAAATTGTGCACCGGGACCACCAGCAAGAGTGTCTCGATGCGCACAGAGTCTACCTAAACATGATAGCCATGTTTAAATATTTGAAGGGATGCCACATAGAAGAGGAAGAGAGCTTGTTTTCTGCTCCTCCAGAGACCAGGACAAGGAGCAATGGATTCAAGCTGCAGGAAAGGAGATTCCACCTGAACCTCAGGAAGAACTTCCTTGATGGTCAGAGCTTGTTTTCTGCTGCTCCAGAGACCAGGACAAGGAGCAATGGATTCAAGCTGCGGGAAAGGAGATTCCACCTGAACCTCAGGAAGAATTTCCTTGATGGTCAGAGCTTGTTTTCTGCTGCTCCAGAGACCAGGACAAGGAGCAATGGATTCAAGCTGCGGGAAAGGAGATTCCACCTGAACCTCAGGAAGAACTTCCTGACAGTCAGGGCTGTCCGGCAATGGATATGCTGATGCCTCGGAGTGTGGTGGAGTCTCCTTCCTTGGAGGTTTTTAAGCAGAGGCTTGACGGTCATCTGTCGGGAGTGCTTTGAGGGTGTTCCTGCATGGCAGGGGGTTGGACTGGATGGCCCCTGGGGTCTCCTCCAACTCTACATTTCTATGATTCTATGATTCTATGTGCTGCACATCGGTGTGTGTTGTCTATCAGCCCAGTTGTATAATTATCGCCTTGCTGGCTCACCTACGGAGTAACGCTGAAGACGGACGTTGCAAAACAGCTCAATTCTGTTTCCCGGCAGATGCAAGGCCATGACCGATTTTGTCCTTTATGCTGTTTATTTCTTCATTTCATTTCTTTTATTCCTCCATCCCTCTGCTACTCTTGATTTAAATACCTTAAGACCAGCCCCAACCAAGGGTCCTCACCTCCTCCTCCTCCTCCTCCTCCAGGAAAAACCCATCTTTTTAAATAACTTAACTCCGTACTTGTTGACTTTCCCTTTCATAAAACCTAGAAGTAGACTTTTTTCAAAGGAGTCTGCTTTTCGAAGGAGATTTCTAGGAGTTTTCTTTTCTCTCCCTTCTCCCTTCCTACTTTCTTTCCTTCTTAATTTTTGCAGGTCTGCCTCCTGGAAATACCACAGTTCCCCACTCACGGTATAAGCCAGGAGTGAAAAACTACAACTCACGGGTGACAAGCAGCCACCAAGAAAATTTTGTGCCCCTTTGCTCCAAGCTAAAAAAGAAGAAGACGAAGAAAAATTTAAAAAAATGAAAAATTCTGAAAATTTGTAGAAAACTTGCTTTGTTAGCTGGAAGAGACCCCCCAAAGGCCATCCAGTCCAACCCCTTCTGCCATGGAAGAAGTATTTCCTCTGACAGTCACAGTCTCAGTCTCAACTTAAAAACATCCAAAAAATAAGGGAGACTCCACCTAGAGTTGGAAGAGACCCCAAAGGTCATCCAGTCCAACCCCATTCTATCATGCAGGAAGACACCATCATGTGATAGATTCAGCCTGTATCTAAAAAAACTCCAAAGGAAACATGATAGTGTCACCTTATGGTCACCGCAGGCTGAAAACGACACAAAAGCACACGACAACAATAAGGTGAACCTACCACAGGGTTTTCTCGGCAAGATTTATGCAGAGGGGGTTTGCCTTTGCCTTCCTCAGAGGCTGAGAGACTGGGACTTGCCCAAGGTGTCACCCGATGGCTGAGCAGGGATTTGAACCCACTTCCCCAGAGAACTGTCTGCTACGGACTCTTCTGAGTGGGAGGGCCACCCCAGAGGGGAGGTTTCCCCCTTTAGGGAGGAAGCCCACCTATTTGGATAAGGAATCCCCCCTCTGCACCAGGCGGATATGCGGCTGCAACGGGGGATTTGCACTTGCCATCCTTCGATTAATAACGTTTGCAATACAATAGCAGGATCATTCTTGCAACGAAGCTAGTAAAATGTGGGCTGCACAGGGCTACTGTCAGTTGGATTTGTCATTGGTTGACCGACTCAACCCAAAGGGTGACCACGAATGGCTGCTTTTCATCCTGGAGAGAAGGGACTATTGGGGTGCCAGAGGGTTCTGTCCTGGGCCCAGTGCTGTTCAATATTTTTATCAACGACCTGGATGAAGGAATAGAGGGCATGCTCATCAAATCTGCAGATGACACCAAATTGGGAGGGGTGGCTAATACGCCAGAGGACAGGATCAAAATTCAAAATGACCTGGATAGATTGGAGAGCTGGGCCGAGGCGAACAAAATGAAATTCAACAGAGAGAAGTGTAAGGTCCTACACTTGGGTAGAAAAAATGGAATCCACAAATATAGGATGGGGGACACGTGGCTGGATAGCAGGACGTGTGAAAGGGATCTCGGAGTCTTCACAGACCACAAGCTGAACATGAGCCAGCAGTGTGACGCGGCAGCCAAGAAAGCCAATGCAATTCTCGGCTGCATCAATAGGAGTCTGGTGTCTAGATCGAGACAGGTACTGGGACCACTCTACTCTGCTTTGATTAGACCCCATCTTGAATACTGTGTCCAGTTCTGGGCACCTCAATTCAAGAGGGATATTGACAAGCTGGAGCAAGTCCAGAGGAGGGCGACCAAAATGGTGAGAGGCCTGGAAGCCATGAAGCCCTCCGAGGATAGACTTAGAGAGCTGGGTATGTTTAGTCTGCAGAAGAGGAGGTTAAGAGGGGACATGAGAGCCATGTTTAAATATTTGGAGGGATGCCAAGTAGAGGAAGGCGGGGACTTGTTTTCTGCTGCTCCAGAGACCAGGACAAGGAGCAATGGATTCCAGCTGCAGGAAAGGAGATTCCACCTGAACCTCAGGAAGAACTTCCTTGATGGTCAGAGCTTGTTTTCTGCTGCTCCAGAGACCAGGACAAGGAGCAATGGATTCAAGCTGTGGGAAAGGAGACTCCACCTGAACCTCAGGAAGAACTTCCTGACAGTCAGGGCTGTCTGGCAGTGGAATCTGCTGCCTCGGAGAGTAGTGGAGTCTCCTTCCTTGGTGGATTTTAAGCAGAGGCTGGATGGCCATCTGTCAAAGGGAGTGCTTTGAGGGTGTTCCTGCATGGGAGGGGGTTGGACTGGATGGCCCCTGGGGTCTCTTCCAACTCTACAGTTCTATGATTCTATGATCAATACCTTCTTAGAGCAGAACCTGAGAGCATTACCTTGCTGTGGCAATTTGGTGGGAGGTAAACAACCACGAGGAGAGCATGTTATGAGAATGTTTTGATAGCAATATGTGCATCTTGGCTCCCAGGATGAAAAGCGTGTAAAGAATTGCGTGCCTGGGAAAGTGCTGCAAATGGTGAGATGATCAGACACGGGGGGCAATGGCCCATCTTTGATGTGCGCGCTGATTTTTCAAATGAAAAAGAATAAAGCTTGTGCTCGACAGCAACGCTCCTGCCCCGGCAACATTTTGGCACCGTTACTGTGCTGCTTGCTTTTCTGAAATAAAAGGTTTGCGGGAAGCTTCACCCCCTCCCCTAGTCGCTTGGCTTTTTCCCAGGAGCAGAGAAGGAAGGCAGGGGGTACCCGGGCAAAAGGCTAGCAAATGGAAGGAGGAGGCACACACATGCAAGCCTTTCCCCCTCAATTCCATTTTCTGGGGTGCAGAGAAGGAAGGCAGGGCCCATGGGCAAACGGCAACTGAACAGAACGAGGGAGATGCAGACATGAGCCTTTCCGACCCCAGCAAATGGCTGTCCAGCCTCTGCTTAAAAACCTCCAAAGAAGGATGAGACTCCACCACACTCCAAAGGAGCACATTCCACTGTCGAATGGCTCTTACCTCCAGGAAGTTCTTCCTGATGTTCAGGTGGAATCTCTTTTCCTGCAGTTTGAATTAATTGCTCCTTGTCCTAGTCTCTGCAGCAGCGGAAAACAAGTTTGCTCCATCTTCAACATGACATCCCTTCAAATACTTAAACTTGGTGGAGAGAAGGAATGCACGGCCCATGGGCAAACGGCACGTGAACAGAAGGAAGGAGACGCACACATGAGCCTTTCCCTCTCCATTCGTAGAATCATAGGCTCCTAGAGCTGGAAAAGACCCCAGGGGCCATCCAGTCCAACCTTCTTTTGCCAGGCAGGAACAAACACTCAAGCACCGCCAGCAAATGGCCATCCAGTCTCTGCTTAAAAACCTCCAGAGAAGGAGGAGACTCCACCAAGCTCCATGGAAGCAGCAGAATATTCCACTGTCGAATGGCTCTTACCGTCAGGAAGTTCTTCCTAAGGTTTAAGTGGAATCTCCTTCCCTCAGGTTGAATCCGTTGCTCCTTGTCCTAGTCTCTGGAGCAGCAGAAAACAAGCTTGCTCCATCTTCAACATGACATCCCTTCAAATATTTAAATGTGACCCTCATGTCCCCTCTTAAACCTTCTCTTCTGGAGACTAAACATCCCCAGATCCCTCAGCCACTCCTCCAGACTCTCCACCATTTTGGTCACCCTCCTCTGGACATGATCCAGCTTGTCCATATCCTTTCTTGAAATGAGGAGCCCAGAACTGGACACAGGAATATTCCAGGTGGGGTCTGACCAAAGCAAAATAAAACGGTATTACTACTTCCTTTGATCTCGAAACTATACTCCTGTTGATGCAGCCCAGAATCGTATCAGCTTTTTTAGCTGCTGCATCATATTGTTGGCTCATGTTCAGCTTGTTGTCCTTTGCTTTTGCCAGAAAGCAGAGAAGAAAGGAAGGGAACAGGAGGGAGAAGCAGGCAGGAACCTCACAAATAATCAAATTGGTGAAAGTGAACCCGTAAATTTGGAGAGAGGACTGTAAACGCTTCTATTTGGAAACTCTGAGCAAACTCATTCAGCGCAAGTCAGCCAGGACATGAGAATACTGAGGAGAAAAGGTAGCTGCACCAATCCTCAGGCCCTCCTTTTGCATTCCTCCCCTCTTCCCTTGTACCTGGAGAAGAGAAAAAAATCTTCAAGTAAAAACAATGGGATGACACAGGAGAGAACCGCCTGCTTGCCCTCCTGATAAACCAGAGCTGCCCGGACCCAGAAATATCTGAGATATTTCAAGCAGGAAGTAAAATTCACGAGACATCCCCACTAAATACGGAGTCCGATCTGTAAAGCACAGCCTCAAAAAAAAAAAAAAGCCATTAAAAGGGATTAATCAGCCACAAGTCTCGTACCCTGGAAATGTACCGATGCAAGATTTCTCTGCCAAGGAGGACAGACGCCCGTGGGAGGGGAGCAGCACTAAACCAGCAGGTGGGAACTCTTCCCAACTAGAGATCCTTCCAAATCTTCCCTTGGCTCAGCTAATAGCCAGCTTCCTTCGGTTTCATGTACTTAGTCCTAAAAGTTGCTGGAAAATAGTAATATATCCCTTATTTAACCTTGGCCCTGTGTGCCTTCAAGTCAATTCTGACTTACTGCAACCTTAAGAAGAAACTATAGATGGCATGCTGACTAAATTTGCAGATGACACCAAATTAGGAGGCGTTGCTAATATGCCAGAGAACGGGGTCAAAATTCAAAATGACCTTGAGAGATTGAAGAGCTGGGCCAAAGCTCACAAAATGAATTTCAACAGAGACAAATGTAAGGTCTTGCACTTACGCAGAAAAAAATGGAATACACAAATATAGGACGGGGGACGCGTGGCTGGATAGCAGTACATGTGAAAGGGATCTAGGAGTCTTGGTGGACCACAAGCTGAATGTGAGCCAGCAGTGTGATGCGGCAGCTAAAAACATCAATATGATTCTTAGTTGCATCAATAGGAGTAAGGTGTCTAGATCGAGGGAGGGAACGGTAGCACTCTGTTTTGCATTGATCTGACCTCACCTAGACAAATCCTGTGTCCAGTTCTGGGCACCTCATTTCAAGAAGGATATGGACAAGCTGGAGCATGTCCAGAAGAGGGCGACCAAAATGGTGCAGGGTCTGGAAGCCATGAAGCCCCCTGAGGAGCATCTGAGGGAGGTGGGTATGTTTAGTCTGCAGAAGAGAAGGTTAAGAGGGGACACAATAGCCAAGTTTAAATATCTGAAGGGATGCCATGTTGAAGATGGAGCAAGCTTGTTTTCTGCTGCTCCAGAGACCACGACAAGGAGCACTGGATTCAAGCTGCAGGAAAGGATATTCCACCTGAACCTGAGGAAGAACTTCCTGATGGTCAGAGCTTGTTTTCTGCTGCTCCAGAGACCAGGACAAGGAGCATTGGATTCAAGCTGCAGGAAAGGATATTCCACCTGAACCTCAGGAAGAACTTCCTGATGCTCAGAGCTGTCCGGCAGTGGACGATGCTGCTTCCATGGAGTGTGGAACTTCTTTGGAAGTTTTTAAGCAGAGGCTGGATGGCCATCTGTCAAAGGGAGGTCTTTGATGGGTGTTCCCGCATGGCAGGATGGGGTTGGACTGGATGGCCCCGGGGGTCTCTTCCAGCTCCATGATTCTATCATGGGGTATTCTTGGCAGGCTTTTTTCAGAGGAGAGTTACCACCACTTGCCATCCTCAAAGGATGAAAGAGTGTGACTTGTGCAAGGTCACCCAGGAGATTTCTGTGGCCAAGCAGGGATTCAAACTCGGGTCTCATGGAGTCCTCGCCCAGGACTCAAACCACACTTGCTCTCATCTGCTACCTTTCCAAAATTGGTTCCCCGGGGAAAGAAAAAATAGACAGTTACTGGTCAAAGGCTTCTCGATTTGAAGTGTCTCTTTTTCAGAACAACTTCTCATCCCAAACCTTAAAAGAGGAGGAAGATCCTATGACGGAGCAGCACGATATGAGAAGATCTAATGGTTCAGAGTATAAGCCATGGCATCTCGGGGCTTCCATGTCATAGAATCATAGAATCCTAGAGATGGAAGGGACCCCAGGGGCCATCCAGTCCAACCCCCTGCTATGCAGGAACACCCAGCAAAGCCCTCCCAACAAATGGCCATCCAGTAAAGAGGAGATAGGTCGACTGGGTTTCAGTCTGAACTTTAAGGTAACTATCAAAGGTGCTAAGCCCCATCTCCAGCTCAAGAAAGAGGTTCAGTGCCTTGAGCAGTGCCTTTGAAATTCAAACTAAAACCCAAAATAGACTCATCGCCGCCCATGATATGGGGTCATTGGCCCCCCTCTCCACCCCACTCCCAGTTGCCCAGCCAGTTAATTCTTCAGAAACCAACAGGCAGGACATGGTGGTAAAAAGACTTACAGATCTAATTCTTCCCTAAGTTTCTTCTCAAAGGAAGCAACTGAGTAATTTTAGCCACGTTCTTCACGCTGCAAGAAAGCCATCCTATATCGCACAATTTTTAAACCCTATTCACAATTTGAAAGGTGTGTTATACAAAATTCACACGTGTGTTGGGATGCTTGGTTCCTATTATAAGGTATCTGCCGGATTAGAATTGACAGGGTGGCCAGTTTAGGCACTGCTTGCATGCCAACTGTGGATTGCAGCGATGTATCCCTTCGAAACTAATTTGCGTATTCCAATTTATCTAACGGTTAATTGCTTTATTGCCCACTGCTACAACATATCCAGAAGAGGCGGGGGGGAATAAAAGTACCCAAAAGGTGTTGTGAGAACTGGAAATACTAAGAGATAAGGAGGCAGGAAATATGTTCCAGCCTCAAGGATGAAAGATGGGTAAACAACCGTGAGTCTGGGAAACACCCAGAATGACGGGATGATGTTAGATTTATGATCTTCTCTCATCACAGCTTTGTGCACCCAAATCTGTATGGAAAGGTGTAAAACCTGAAACTATTGTGTATGCTTTAGTCTCAGCAACTTTGGACAAAGCGTGTTGTATTGCTTGTTTTGCTGCAAATAAACAAAGTGGATTAACTCTGAGCGAACTTGGTGGAGCACAGATTATCTAAGCATAACAACGTGGTTGTTTTGCAAAAATCCCCCAAAGCTTTTCTGTGCAGAAAGCAGAATCTTCTGCACAAAAAGAATATCTTCCTTAGAAGTATTATGTTCTACACCAGTGGTTCTCAACCTGTGGGTCGCGACCCCTCTGGGGGTCGAACGACCCTTTCACAGGGTCGCCTAAGACCATCGGAAAATATGTATTTCCGATGGTCTTAGGCTCCATTCCCTCCTCGGGGGGGGGTGCGCAAGCATGAGCCATGCGCTCGCATCCTCTTGCCCCCTGTTCAGAAGGGACTGAAATCGCTCCCCTTCTCCGCTACTGGGAGAACCTCCCGTCTGATGGGCCAGCTTGGGGGGGCAGCGACAGCATGGGGGGCAGGCCCCTCCTCACCACGGCCCCTGCCCCACTCGCCACGGAGGGGGGTGCTGCAGAAGGGCCGGGGGGGCACAAGGTGGTGCTTTTCCGGGGGGCGAGCTGTACCCGGCGCAAAAGACAAAGGCGCTGTGATTCCTCCCCCCCCCGGCCAGGGTCGACACTCTGGAAATTTTTCCCACACTGCCCCCCCCAGCTGAAGCGAGAGCGAAGGAGAAGCAGAGCTGGGGGGGTTCTCAGAGTTTTTTCCCGGGGGAGAGCGCGGTCCTCTTTCCCTCCCTGCCTGTCCCCGCTGTTCCTGGCTGGCGAGGCAGCCTTTGCCGGGGAGGGAGGCATTGTAAATAATAAATAAACAATTTTATGGTTGGGGGTCACCACAACATGAGGAACTGTATTAAAGGGTCACGGCATTAGGAAGGTTGAGAACCACTGTTCTACACAGAAGACAGTATACTATGATTCTATGAAATTCTCTTTCTTGTGCACAAAATGTAGCTTTCTAGGCAAATCATGCATATGCAAACTTTTGTGCAGAACGAGTCCCCACATACAGCATTTTCTGCATAGGAAGTATTTTCTGTAGAAACATCATTTTCTGCATAAGAAATGTTGTTTTCTGCACCATGCGCAATCTTTTGCAGAATAAACCCTTAATTCTGAAGATTCTTATTACTCCAGGAGTCATCTCACCAAGATTTTTCTACACCTAGAAAAACATATTTGGAAGGCATATGTCAAATATTTCTTAATATTCTTTCCATCCTTCCTTCTGCCTCCGCTTGCCTCTTGAAGCTGGGCATTAAGAGGTACACCGTCTCTGAATATGGAGGTTTTGCACTTGCCTCGCACATCCGGTAGCCGCCGTTAGATCCTCTGCCATCCGTTGTATGCTAAATAAGACAAAAACGGGCGCTGTTTTAAAGCCGCCCAAATACAACATCCATTAAGTATTTTCTGCGGCAGCGGCCTCCATAAATTAATTATGCACAGGGTCCATCGGCCTCGCGTTGGTTCTTTTCGATCGTCTGGTACAGCAATTAAGCGGGTGGCTGTGAATTTCACTATTCCGGGAAGAAGGAGGAAAAAAATAACTCTTTCCGGGCTCCACACAACGTAACACAGTTTTTAAAGCAAGGTTGTTCTTATTCTTAACCGTCAAGTCAGCTCTGACTTCTAGTTACCCTCCCAACAAGGAATACTTATTTTATCAAGGGGTCTCACAAACTCAGGGTAGCTACCGAAGCTTCCTAGATGAATCTATCCATCCGTCAGGTTGTCTTCCTCATTTCCCACTGCCTTCCACCTTATCAAGCATTATCGTCTTTTCTATCGAGTCAGGTCTTCTCGTACGGTCAAAGGATGACAGTCTCAGCTCAGTCATCTTGGCTTCTAGGGAGACTTCAGGCTTGATTTGCTCTAGGACCCATCCGTCTGTCTTTTTAGCAGTCCGAAGTAGCCACAGAATTCTCCTCCGGCACCACGTTTCAAAGGAGTTGATGCTCTTCCTATCAGCTTTCTTCTCTCCCCAGCTTTCACAACCATAGGTAGAAGTCAGGCACTCGATGGCATGGACACTCCTGACGTTGGTATTCCAAGTCCTAGCATTCTTCCAGTTTCTTGGTTGCAGTCTCCATTTTGATTATAGAATCCTAGAGTTGGAAGAGACCCCAGGGGCCATCCAGTCCAACCCCCTCCTATGCAGGAACATCCATCAAAGCATTCCCGACAGATGGCCATCCAGCCTCTCTTAAAAACCTCCAAGGAAGGAGACTCAACCACACTCCATGGAGTCACCATATTCCACTGCTGGACAGCCCTGACGGTCAGGAAGTTCTTCTTGAGCTTCAAGTGGAATCTCCTTTCCTGCAGCTTGAATCCATTGCTCCTTGTCCTGGTCTCTGGAACAGTAGAGAATAAGCCTGCTCCCTCCTCAACATGACATTCCTTCATAAAATAGATTAAGGACTGAGCTAAGGTACTGAAAATCTATCCATCCATCCATCCATCCATACGCCTCTCCATTTGTAATACTGTCTCCTTCTTTTCCTACTGCCTCCATCTTCCCAAGCATTATTTGTCTTGTGATATGGCAAAAATGTGACAGTCTCAGTTCAGTCATCTGGGTTTCTAGGGAAAATCCAGGCTTCATTTCCTCTAGGACCCACTCATTTGTCTTTTTAGCAGTCCATGGTATCCTCCAGCACCACGTTTCCAACGAGCTGGTCTTCATCCTATCAGTTTATGAGATTAAAAAAAAGGCCACCTAGTTGGTTTCCAGGGTTGATTCATACCCTGGTCTCACAAAGTCCTATTCCAACACATTTGAACCACCACTCTATCCTATCTCCAATAGGGTAGCCCTATTCTGGAATTTTCTGGGCACAATTTCTTCATCACTGCCTACCTCTCAGAAAGAGTGTGACTTGCCTAGGATCATCCACTGCGATTCTGTGGTTGAGAATGGATTCGAACCCCGGTCTCCTGAAGTTCTAGTCCAATGCTCAACCACTAGTCCATGCTTTTTCCACTGTTATGTGTCTTCAAGTTCAATCCTACTTCTGATGATCCTGTTTGGTGGTTTACCTGGCCAGATTTCTTCAGAGGAAGTTTACCACTGCCTTCTTCTGAGGCTGAGAGAGAGTGGCGGGAAGGATATGAACAAGCTGGAACAAGTTCCAGAAGAGGACCACCAAAATGGTAGGAGGCCTGGAAACCATGAAGCCCTCTGAGGAGCAACGGAGGGAGCTGGGTAGGTTTAGCCTGGAGAAGGTTAAAAGATGACATGACAGCCATGTTTAAATATTTTGGAGGGATGTCATATGAAGGATGGAGCCAGCTTGTTTTCTGCTGCTCCAGAGACTAGGACACTGTGGAGCAGTGGCTTCAAACTCCAGGAAAAGAGATCCCACCTAAACATCAGGGAGAACTTCCTGATGGTAAGAGTAGTTTGACAGTGGAATGTGCAGCTGCCTCAATGGAGCGTGGTGGGCTCTCCTTCTTTGGAAGCTGGGTGGCCATCTCTTGGGATGGCTTTGTTTCTTCCTCCACGGGTGTTGGACTGGATGGCCCCTGGGGTCTCCTTCCAGCTCTATGATCCTATGATTGCCCAAGGTCACCCAGGGTGGTTTCCATGGTCCAGCTGAGAATCAAACCCTGGTCCTCCAGAATCCTAGTCCCATCAGACTTCACGCTACGGGACAGGCCTCAAACAACAAACTACGGCTTACATTTCAGACACTTCCGTTACGTGACTTCAAGCTGACGTCAACTTATCGCAATTCTCTCCTAGGTGTTTCTTGGCCGGACAGATGTCCTCTGCCCCACAGCCTTCCTCCGAGGCTGAGAAGAGAACAATTTGCCCAAGGTCCCTCAATGAGCTTTCAAGGCCAAGCAGGAATTCGAACCCTAGTCTCCTGAAGTCCTAACCCAAACCACTACACCATACTGCCTCTCTTGGGGTTTCTTGGCATGGGGGGCTCAGGGTGTTCCTGCATGGCAGGGGGTTGGACTGGATGGCCCCTGAGGTCTCTTCCAACTCTACATTTCTATGATTCCTATGAGGCTGGGACAAAGACCTCTCCCGGGGTCACCATAACTGAATGAAGATGTGAAAGCTGGCCTCTTAGCCCAACACTCAAAGCATGGCACTACACTGGTTCTCTTTGATCTCTACTGGTTTTAATAGTCCTACAGTCTCCTTGAGTCCCATTATTTGGAATAATAATTATTAATAATAGAATTATGTGGAATAATAATTGTTATTCCTAAATAACAGGGTCAGGGTTTTCCAGGAAACCACAGCTTCAGGTAGTTGTGGCCCCTCAGAAAAGTGAAATTAATTGTGGACGGGGCTGGTCGTACATAGAAGGGGTTGTGAGACGTCCACAAATCAAGAAGGCAAAAACAGACACATCAGCTTAAAAATTAAGGAGGAGACACAAACCCTTCGCTTTATCCTCTCGCCCCCTCCTCGTGCAGCAAACAGGAAACGAAGAGGAACAAAGAAAATTAAAAAATTGAGTTAAAGGTGGCTCGTTGACTCAAGATAGAAGTCAAAACCATGCTTCCTTCCCCCTCTCCTTCCTGGGGGGGGGATTTCGGAACAGGAAGCAGCCTGTTCTCAGACAAAAGCAAAACAGGAGCTTAATTGCTGGCAAAAAAATAGGGTTTTCAGATAAATGTCGCCACCCGAGAGCTGCTTGAAATCTCTCCCACTTCTGATTTAATTGGGAAAGGAGGGGAGGGGGAAGAAAAGCAGGGCTGGGGAAGACAGCAGGCAGAAAGGAGTAATGGGAAGAAAATCCGGATCCAGGACCAGGGTTTGTTGGAGGGGCCAACACTTGAGCCTAGTGTCCCGTTTACTGTGTCCGGGGGGGGGGTCCAAATTAGCTTGAGAAAGCAATGGAGGAACGACCAAGCCAGTCCTGCATCACCCACAAAGGATCCAAAATACCTGAGTGGTGATAGAAGCCGGTCCAAGGGTCTAAGCACACGCAGTGGTCCAAACAGGCCAGTCACAGAATCACAGAATCCTAGCGTTGGAAGAGACCCCAGAGGCCATCCAGTCCAACCTCCTTCTGCCATGCAGGAACAAACACTCAAAGCAAAATGGCCACCCAGTCTCTGCTTACAAACCTCCAAAGGAGGAGGAGACTCCACCACACTCCATGGTGGCAGCGGATTCCACTACTGGACAGCTCTGACCGTCAGAAAGTTCTCCCTGAGCTTCAGGTGGAATCTCCTTTCCTGCAGCTTAAATCCATTGCTCTGTGTCCTAGTCTCTTGAGCAGCAGAAAACAAGCTTTCTCCATCCTCAACATGACATCCCTTCCAAGATTTAAACATGGCTACCTGGTCCCCTCTTAACCTTCTCTTCTGTAGACTAAACATTCTGTTGGGTAGCCCCCCATAATTCAGTTATGGGGACCCCACCACTCAGCCTGCCTCACTTAACTCCTGAATTGCAAAAATTTCTTCTATTTGGACCTCTGTACGTGACTCCCTCAAAGTCTCAAAAGCCTCTCACAAACACTTTGCTGACCAAAAGCGACAACCCAATCCCGTATACAAACCCAGGGATCTTGTTTATCCCTCCTCCAAAAACATTTCCTCCAATGGCCCCTCCAAAAAACTCTCTCCCAAATACCTTGGCCCTTTCCCAGTCAAACGTGCCATTTATGATGTCACCTTTGAACCTTCTTTACCTGACACTCACAAACTTGTTCACCCCGTTTTTCATTCCAAGCTTACTAAAACCAGCTACTTCGAATTCCTCTTCGCAGAATAAGCAATGTACTTGACCTATTTCCTGACTCCCGTACTTCAACAATACACATTTAACTACTGCAATTTCCATTTTCATTTTCTTGTTGTATTCCCACTTTCCCCTTTTCTTTTCTATTACCCTTTCTTTCCCCTTTTCCCTATTATTCATACTACACCATCTGTTCATTCAAAAAACTTTTTCCTTTGGTACAGTCAGGATGTAAGGTAGCCCTCAATAATTCAGTTATGGGACGTATAGGAGCTAATTAACTGCTTGCTTGTAACGAAGTTGGGAACCAGAGACGGTTAGGTAGACAAAGCTAAGAATGTAGCGATAAGCACCCCCAAACCCTTTAAAGCCAGCACTTCATGATCTCTTGCGGGCAGAATGGAAACTATTTGCTTCTAATGTTTGGATTTTGCTAAAGCCTTCGGTTCAACTGCCAAAGCCCCGCAAGGTTTGCATTTTGCTAAAGCCTTCGTTCGCTCACTGAAGTCCTATACTATGCATCACACTCCTAATAAACAGTGAATTAGCACTGTTACATTTGTGTGTGTGAATTCGTTTCCTTTGACACATCCCCAGCTCCCTGGCCACTCCTCAGAGGGCTTCATGGCTTCCAGATCCTTCACCGTTTTGGTCGCTCTCCTCTGGACACCTTCCAGCTTGTCCATATCTGTCTTGATGTCCGCAGTCAGGGAGAAGCCAAAAAAGAAGAGCCAGCTAAGCACCGGGAAACAAGACAGCAAGCGAGTCACTGTCAGGATGCTCTGATCCCACCTTGCTTTAATGTCATCACGGGTGTCAGGGATATAGGAAACAGAATCATAGAGCTGGAAGAGACCACATGAGCCATCCAGTCCAAATAGCAGTTGCATGATTCTGAGAGCGAAGCTTGCTAGTGCTAATATATATCCGCTTCCAATTAACACTTATAACAATGCACCTGGTTGCAAATATCAATGGGCTCTGAAAGGGCGATTGCTCTACTCAATGTCATCATAGAATCATAGAAATGTAGAGCTGGAGGAGCCCCCGGGGCCATCCAGTCCAACCCCCTGCCATGCAGGAACACCCTCAAAGCACTCCCTTGGACAGATGGCCATCCAGCCTTTGCTTAAAAACCTCCAAGGAAGGAGACTCCACTACACGCCGAGGCAGCAGATTCCACTGCCGGACAGCCCTGACTGTCAGGAAGTTCTTCCTGAGGTTCCGGGTGGAATTCCTTCCTGCAGCTTGAATCCATTGCTCCTTGTCCTGGTCTCTGGAGCAGCAGAAAACAAGCCCTCTTGTCAGGAACAGATTCACTTTACACGGATCAACAAACTTAATAGAAGATTTATTGTAACATAGTAAGGGATGCTGTCTTCAGACGTTAAAGCTTGGAATGGAACGTTTCCCCCACCTTACACTTTAACAGACAGTTTCTCCTAAGATAGTTGTAAAAGAACAAAAATCATCATGCCAAATGGTTCCTTTGAAATTCCAGCCAGAAGGAATGGTTGGCGCCTGGGAATAGCTAACAGCCTACTATCACTATTTCCTCAGTCTACTGCTATCCTAAAACAATAAAACATGGAGGACTCCCGACATCCTGCCCCCTTTTTTAAAAAAATATATACATAAAGATACACAAAATATAGAAAATATCACGGAACAGTAGAAAGACAAGAAAACTAAATAGTAATATGAATGCAGTAGCAAGTCAGTCGGGGCGTTTAGGAACATGGGGCCGGCGAAGAAGTCAGCGAAGGTGCCCCCTTTTAGCAAACTGGAATGAAAAACAGGATGAATAGCCTTGAGGGAAGAAGGGAGATCTAGTTCAAAAGAGACATCATTAATAGCCCTTTTCACAGGAAAAGGTCCGAGAAAACGAGGGGAAAGTTTTTTAGACGGAGAAGGAGAGGAAATGTTCTTAGAAGAAAGGAAAACCAAATCCCCGGGCTGGTAAAGGGGATTAGGCTGCCGTTTACGGTCAGCGAAACGTTTGTGGGAAGCTTTAGCGGATGCTATAGCATCTGAGACGGATTGCCAAATGCCAGAAAATTTAGAGCCCAAGCAGAAACAGAAGGAGGAGCGGAGGAAGAGAGGGAGAGGGGGGGGAAAGGAGAAGGAAGGAAGCCGTAAACTCTTTCAAAGGGGGGTTTCCAGTAGAGGTATGAACCGCAGAATTGATGGCAAACTCAGCGAACGGAAGGAGCGGAGCCCAATCATTCTGGTTCTCAGAAACAAAACACCTAAGAAATTGTTCAAGAGATTTGTTAACACGCTCAGATTGGCCATCTGTTTGAGGGTGATAAGCACTGCTGAGTTTCTGAGTGACTCCCAGGGTTTTCAGTAGACAAGTCCAAAACTTGGAAGTGAAAATTGGATCCCTGTCCGAAATGATCACCGAAGGTAGTCCGTGAAGTTTCCATACATGATTAACGAACAGGTCAGCCAGCTGGTAGCACGGGGTAGTTTCTTTAGAGGCACAAAATGACATTGCTTGGAAAAGTATAGTAACAACCCAAATAA